>APFE031101392.1:18246-49319 GCA_000404065.3 Pinus taeda
CTCCTTTGTTGATTATTAATAATAGATGACTATCATTATGGTTCCATTCTCATTGTTGTAATGATTAATGTTGAATTACGTCCTTCCTGACTGATGTATAATTGCATTTATTAGATTTGACACTTGTGTTTGTGTTGTTCTCTTTGTGTGCAGGTGTCCATTCACGAGGATAGTGGAGGAATGTGACCGGCCAAGGCAAAGGAGCGTGGGCGACGTCTCTTCTACGAACAAAAGCGTTGGAATCCAAGTAGGTCTTCATCACCTACCTTTTATTTGCAATTAGGAACTTGCGTGGTAGCATTGTTTGCTTGTTGCTAGACCCGTTCTGGGCTAGTAGGGATCGCCTCTATCCGTAGAGGGGATTTACCTCTCCAACACCTTTATTTCACTCCTTTCCCTAGACATTTCCCTATAAAAATAATTCTCCCCTTATCAATTTCCCTTTTCCATTTAAACCCAATAAAGCCCCCTCATCCTAAGTTTAGATAATGTATCGAGTCCCATTGAAAAACCCTCCCTGATACCCTTTAAACTCATATCCCTAGTATATTTCTTCCAGTGTCCTGCATTTTATTAACCCATCACATATATTAAATCCTGTTACATTTTAATTAAACCCGACCCCACACCCCGACTCACCCCTTGCAACTCTGCCACTTGATAATCCTCCAATCACCCACCTCCAGATCCAACAACCCGCATCCCATATTGCGTGCTCCCAAATCCAACTTTAGCATACCAAAAGCATGCAAGATTTGCGGTTTTGCCCGATTGCCCTTTTGCTATGTGGCAGCCCCACGCTATATCATGTCCTTTGAAAAAATACCAACCTACACTCAAAAGTGATGCGATAAGCCATAATACTGCCTCCCCGCGTAAGAGGAAACTGCCTACTATTCAAACATTAACCCTGCGCCCAAATATTAGCCACTGTTGGTTAAAAACAAAAAAAAGCCGCCCTTTCCACTCTTTTCACTGTTATTTTGTTGCAAACAACCTCTATCAACCAATTCTAATGCCCAGAAACTCTCCTCAACCGTTTTAAGCCATTTACAACAAGAAGATGCTACAAACTTTGATTTGAAGCATCATAAAGACCATTCAAGCCTCAGAAAGTCTCCGCTACTCCCACAAGACCTTGACTGCACACCAGAACTTCATTTTCCAAGTATTCCTGAAAGTACCAGAAAGACCCTGTACTTAAGCTCTGCACAATGTTTATAAAAGGCTAATTAATTGAACTAATTAAAAGCCTTTCCAAACTAGAGAAAGCCACTATGCATCCAAAAAACCTTTTTTGCAGACTATTTTCACCTTTGGCACTATTCCAGAGGTCCTAAAGCTTACTCCTTAAGCCAAATAAAGATTAATTCAATAAAATAAACAAAACTATGGCTTCCCAAAGCATTCTGAATGAAAAACCCTACAAACCCCTCATCTAGATATTGACCACCTCCCATTGGCTGACAGAGATTTCCAGATCGAAGACACAGTTTCCCCTAGCCATCTATTGAGACTCCACTGTTGGAGTAAAGACAAATTCCTAAACCAGAATGATGACATTCATCTATGGGAATCAAATGTACCCAAATACTTGTTCCACAAGTATACCAGTTCCCTGAAATCATCTACCTATGCCAACTCTGCTATATCCCTAGTTAAAGAGCCATAGTCTCTCCTAACCAGTAGATTTTATTCACAGTTACTCCAAAGTCAATAAATGAAATGTTGCAGATCTAGCTGAAGCCAAATGAAACCCCATTTTCTATTGAAAACCTACTGGAACTATACTTAAAGCTGGACCTTCCCAAGAGATCTCAAATTTTTTAGACTTTCATCCTAGAAGAGGCTCATATTCCTACAAATAGTCCACCATACTCTGCCACCATTTTCTTTGAGAGGTCCAGACAAATTGTAGCCATGTTGTCTTGTATTCTAGGATATACCACTAATGAGCATGTAGATGAGCCTATACTTGATTTCCTTTCTATTTTTTGCCCAAGCAAGCTTCCAACTACATTTTTCAATTTTTCCCAGTTCTTAGTAGACATAATCCATGATCAATTGATCAGATTGCCAAATGAAAGAGTATTCAAATACTCTTCAGTATTGTTCCATATGTTCCTATATTTCCAATCAGACAGGTTTCTAGTAAACATCCAAAAGTTGGACACTAAGGGCCATCCTAGATATGTTATCTTTTGGACACCCTTAATCTAAAAATATTCCACTATTTTCAGCTACAAGGAGTTCATTGATTCCTTTGTTCACCTAGTTTTTTATATGCTAAGCAGTAGCAATCAACCTAGGATCAGTGATGAGATAAAGAGAGCTTTACAATTTTCTAAAAATAGTAGAATAGGAGATTGGTATTTATACTAGGACCACACTGAAATTATTGTGTATGGAAGCTAACTCACTCCTTATAAGCTGCCCAAATATCTCCCCATGAGGATATTTGCATTTGAGTATATAAGGCAGATTATAAATTTAGATGATGTAAATTTTCTATCAGCTAGGAAGAAAACACAGTTCAAAATAAAAAACCAGCTTGGTCCTTTTATCTGCAATAATAGGAAAGCTGGAGAAGAAGTAGAAAAATGTTTATAGGAAATGAAGTTCACCAATAGCTTCAAATGGCAGTACGATCCTTTAGGAGTCATAAACAAACTAAGGCTCAAGTTTAAATTAAGCCCTTTTATGGATGAGTCCAGGCCAGAAATTGAAAAATATGCCAACCAGTTAGAGTGGTTGGAAAATACCTTAATAGATATGGAGAAACAGATGGATACTAATTCCATTCTACATACTCCAGCCTTGCAGGACAAAAATGCAAAAAGTACCATGGAAGAAGGTTCTTGCTCAAACATAGATACAACATATGACAGATTTGAAATTATGTACGGGAAGAAGCCCAAGCTAATTCCTATAAATGAGCAAGAAGAGACAGTTGAAATCATTGATACTGGCACAGTGGTTAAAGAGAATACAACTCCAACAGTTTTAGAGGAAACTCATCAGCCATCAACCTCTAATACATAGATTATTCAGAAGCATCTTAGTATTAAAGTCTCTTCATCCAACAAACTAGTGGATAAGGAATAAGATATAAAGGAGAAGTATAAAGAAATCAAGTTGAGAAATGAAGCATTGAGAGCTGAAACCTATGCCTATTATTTCAAACAGACTCCTACTAATCAGAATAGATTACTTTCAGCTTTTGACCATAAGATAGGGAAAATGCAGAGGACCTTTTTGCAGCCAACAATACAACAACCTAAGTCATCAGTAGATTACAAGAAAACACAATTTGAAGTTTTGGCCAAGAATGTTCATCCTTTAGATCAAATTGAGTTTCATAAGAAAGCAAGAGAAATTATATACTCAATAATGACCAACAAGGCTATGAGTGTACAAAAACTTCAAAATTCTATAGAGAATATCACAACGCAATATAAAGTAGGGAAGGCATCCTCACAAGAAAATGATAACATAATTAAATCACTAGAAGAATTGGTTATTGAGATTGGATATAATCCAAATGACATCAAGGCAATAGAAAAACTCATAAAAAAGAAGAATGAAGACATTGCTACATTGAAAAGGAAGCTAAAATTGCCTCCTTCGGAACATCCATAGACCAAAGAAGTTTGGAGAATCAAAGCCAAAAAGATGAGATGATGGACCTCATTCTTCAGTTAAATGATCAATGAAAAGAAATGGAGAATGAAAAGGATAAGTTAGTGCAAGAGAAGTAGGTCAGCATGGAAGCAGCTACTCTCATTTCTATTGCTACAGTTATTACATCAGTTCCTTCTACTTTGGCAGGTTAATTAGTCACATCAGCTCCTATAGCTACAACAATTCGAACTGCATCAGCAACAAGTTCAACAACAACAACATCTCATCCTAGTGATGAAGCGAGTAAACTGATCAAAGCCATGGATGATATGTCCATCCAGACAAATGAAATAAATAGACTTAAAGAACAAATAAAAAGTCTAGAGGATGAAAAGAAACTAGCTCTAATCATGCATAAGAATGAATCTCAAAAGTTAAACAGATTGAATAAAAGGATACAAAAGTTAGAGAAATAATTAACAGTGAAAGAGCCACTAGCCCAAGAAAAACAACTTTTATGGGCCGATATCATTGACTCAGTCAATGATATTTGGCCTTCTATACAGGTGATATTTGAGCAGAATGATTTGGTCAAAGAGAATGGTGAGGCAATTCAAAGGGTTAGAGCCGAACTTGGGAATAAGCCAAAAGAAGCCTCAAGAATAATCCAGTTCCTTAACTCAAAGAACAAGTATGAATTGCAGGAGCTTGGAATAACTGACAGAATTGAGACCATACTAGAGGTAAAGAAGGTAATCACCAATAGGAACCTGATGATACAGCTTGAGGAGAAGTGCCAAACAATGGAGCTAGCAATAACCAGGTTCATGGTCAAATTTGATGCTTTGAGGCAAGAAGGTCTACCTAATCCACTAGTGATTAATGACAGGTTGATGCCACATGAAGACTATGATAAGAGAATCAAAGAAGTGGAAAAGGAGAAAGCCAACAATTCCTCCATGAAGGGGATTCCTACAGGAAAAGTGCTTTATCAGACTTTTGAGAACCTCTTTTACCTCTAGAATGAGGTAAAAAATCTCTTCATAAACAAGACTACTTTTGCAAAATACAATGAAACAGATGAAAGCTATAGAAGAATGGTAAATATTAAATTACTAGATGTAGAGTCTTGGGAAGAGTTGAATTATTTACTATGAAGATGAAAGGTAAAACAAAGGAGTCAAGGGAAACCAAGGTAAAACAACAAAGACTAACATATCAGCTAAGTCAAAGAGTATCAGGTAAAAGGCAGAGTAAAGGGACAACCAATGTAGATCAACAACTAAAGAGAGAAAACAACAAAAGATCAAAACAAAAAACGATAAAAGAGGGACAACTTGCATCAGTTACATATCTGTCTCTATCTTCTTGCATGAAGATATTTCTTTTTCCTTGAATAATTCCTAAAATAGTTTAGGATATTTTGTAATAAGTTTTTTGTATAAATACTTCATAATTTGAAGTATTAGGTGGATTAATACACATTTCTATAGTTACATTGATCTAAAACCTGAGGGTTTATTGTAACATTTTCAAGTCAGCAGACTAGACTGAGTAATAAAGGCATTGCATTACAGGATTAAAGTGTTGAGCCACTTCAGTGAAGTATCTTTCACTTGTTAAATTTTTATTTTCTTAAGTATTTCACATAAATACATGTTTTCTAATTTGAATGAAATAACTGGAATGTTACTTCAAAATTTGTTTAAGTACACTCTCTCTTGAACAATTATTCATTTTGATGTTTTCTTCTGATATCCAGAGTAGGGAATTCTTCATTTCTCCCTAGTTTCGATTGACCTCTTTCATTCCCTTAATTATCTGGTTTGATGAATCCTTATTTGCTCCTTGACCCCGATTGAAAAACCACTTCACCATCCAGCCTAAAAGATCTGAATTTACTCAGCTACCTTGACCTATGAACACTATCTTTAGAACTTGATTCAGTCCTGTTTTCTTGACATTTGGACTCCATGGCCCAATGGTAAAAAGACACTTATCTATCCATCTAAATTAGTGATTCCACCACCAAAGCAAATAAAAAACCAACCAAGCTTAAATAACTAGCCTAAAATCAATTAATCCAACAAACTTATATCATTAAGAGAGATCCTTGTCTGAGCATTAGGAAGACTAGATCCTGATCTCAAAAATAGGTTTGTGGTTACCTCTATTATTTTTTTAAACATAACATGACAACCCTAGGGAAATTTTAACAATATAACATAGTGGCAACCATACTGGGGAACAAGTCCTAAGTTTAATAAACCTTAAAGTAAATCCTAAATCTCATCTTTGCACCTTAAGGCAATTTTAGGGTTGTTAAAGGTTTCATTAAAAAATAAAAAAATTAAAATTCTGGCTTCCAAAAGAACATACTATACCAGGGCACATTCAAATCCAAATCCTAATGTAATTGTTGATAATCCAGACAAAATCTTAAGAAAAAACAATAAAGTAGAAAGTCAAGAAAGCATTAGTTAGCTAACCAAAACAAATTCACTTCCTAAAGAGTTATCAAACTTAGAGGATCTTCAATTTGATTTATCATTTGAGCATTCATTGTTTCGTATCAAATCTGAAACTTCAGTCCATGATACTGTAGTAGACCCTAATTTTATTCAATTTATTGGATGAAATAAGAATACTATACATCCTGATTTAGATCAACATGTTCTAGACACTTTTGAAAAACTTGATGCTTTAACCTCAAATTTGATAAGACATTTAGACGAAGCCTAATTTCAACAGCCAGTTGAATTAGCTGCCCTAATTGCTGCTACTCCTAAGCCTTCTACCATTCCTTCTGAGTCTGTAAATTCATCTTTATTTAGTACTACCTCATATATTATTTCCACTACACTTCATTCCACATAATCATTCATCCCCAAGCTTCCTCTTCAACCCGAAGTTTTATTTCCATCTCCCAATACTTCAACTTCATCTTCTAGCACTTCTGCTACATTTTCTAGCACTTCAAGCTCATTTGTAAGCCCTTCAAGTTCATCTTCAAGCACTACCACTTTATCTCCTAGCCAAGCTAGAATTTTAGCCATGGTTGCCAGATATGCTCCTTTGACCTTAACAGCTCAAGTACATGCCATGCCCCAAGACTACTAGAGTAAAATATTTCAGTTTGATGGTATTGGTCAATATATTGCACAACAACATGTAAATAAAATGAGTTATTACTTTTAATTACATGAAATTGACAAATAAGGTGTACATATGAGATTATTTGCACTAACACTAGCAGGAGATGCCAAGAAATGGTTTAAATCTTTACCTGCTGGTCATATTGTTGATTTACCTGCTTTGAAGGATTGTTTATCAATAGATGGGAAAGGAAGAAAAAATCCTTTACAAATATTATCTGAATATGAAAACATTAGAAGAGCTCCTAATGAATCTGTTCAGGACTATTGTACTAGGTTTAATAGTATCTATAATGTAATCCCTGCAAATATCAAACCTCTACTAGACTTGGCACTAATCAAATTTCCTAATGGTTTTGACACTGATATGTCTTACGAATTGAGAGAAAGAAACCATCCATCTTTAGAACAAATGTAGAGTGATGAAGTTAGTGTAGAAGCTAACTTGTTGGTTAAAAAAGCTAGATTGAGGAATAAAAGGAGAGTTACCATTAAGGAAGAACGATCCACTTGAGATGTTAAGAAAGATACATTGGATAAAAGCTTAGAAAAGTTAGTGGATAGATTAGAAATTGTGGAAAGAAAACCACAATGGGATAATCAACAACAAGGTCCTCAAATAAGAAATCCAAACTTTAGGAAGAATCCCAGGACTGTAAAGCTAGAGAAGGGCCACCTGATCAACAGATTAGACCACCTTTCCAAGAAAACTATGTTGGAAGTTCTCACCAAAATGAAGAAGATCAAGACACTCAGATTATCTTAATGGGAATAAATGATGGTAATACTATTTTTCTTACCCAAGAAGAACATGAATTATGCATGTTACAACAATTACAGTTACAATCTAGAGAGTCCTTTGATTATAAACAAGGTTATGAATTTCCCATTAATGAAATTCATAAGCAATATAACCTTAGGAGTAAGAAAAACACAGAAGCCCTTACAAATAAAACTGTCCAAACTCAGACTAAGAAAACAGTGGGAGCTCCTGCAACCAAAGTTTTGCAAATTCCCTATAGGGAAACCCAAAAAACATTCACTTCAAAGATTGCAGCTAGTCCAAAAATTGTAGACATTACATATACTGCTGTTAAAACTTCAGCTGATATTCAAAAATTAGTTGTTGTTAAAACTTCAAAAGATGTCCAAAAATCAATTAATACTCAAGCTTCAAATGTTATTCAGATTTCAACTATTTCCCAAACTATTCCAAATCAAAAATTGAAAATAGTGAAACAATGGATACCCAAATAAAAATTGAATTACCAATTGAAGATAAGAAAGAAAAGACTACACAAACTCCAATTGCCAAGGAGGAAATCATCTAGTTAGGAAAAACAAAGACTCCATTTAATATCCAAACTGAAATTTCCAAATTGAAAATATCAGTTCCTTTAACATGATTTATAAAAAATGATTCCTACAAAGCCCAAATAATAGAAACACTGAATATAGATGAAGGAGAAGACTCTGTTAATCTAAATTATGACCAGCCAGAATTAATCTTTGGTCCTAAGGTAAATGACAAACATGAACAAAGTGGTGTTCCTCCATTCTACATTAGCTTGACTATAAATGATCAAATCTTACACAATGCTATGTTAGATTCAAGAGCATCTCACAATTTAATGCCTAAAGGAATCATGGAACATTAGATTTAGATATAACCAGGCCATACAAAGATATTTTCTCTTTTGATTCTAGTAAAGTTAAATGCCTGGGCCTAACAAAAGACTTGTGTGTCACTGTAGTTCAATACCCAGGTAAGAGTATTGTCATGGATATTGTAGCTGCTGACATCCCTCCAAAGTATGGAATGCTATTATCTTGCTCATGGGGAGCAAAATTGTAGGGATCTCTACAGTTAGACATGTATTATGCCACAATTTTAGTATTTGGTCTGCCCAAAAAGCTTAATAGAGAAACTTTAATGAAATACATGGTCAGTAGTACAAACAAACCACATAACTATCCTATTTATTATGTACATTCTGATATGGATTCTTTCATTTTATGTAATTCAGA
Organism: Pinus taeda; assembly: GCA_000404065.3. Lineage (NCBI taxonomy): Eukaryota > Viridiplantae > Streptophyta > Pinopsida > Pinales > Pinaceae > Pinus > Pinus taeda. Next base: position 27,051 of record APFE031101392.1, read on the forward strand.
CACTGGAAAAGACAATAACACAGTTGTAAAACAAGAGAATAAAGAACCTGACAGTGATAATATAATTCATGGATCTAGGTGGCACCTAGACTTTGACGGTTTAGTGAATAGATTAGGAGCAGGTGCAAGAGTTTGGATTCATAACATGGAAAGTAATCATTCTGAAGGTCATGCCTTTAGATTAAACTTTAAAAGCACAAACAACATGGCAAAGTATGAAGCTTTAATCTTAGGATTGCAAATTGTAAGAAACCTTAGAGCTAAGAGAGTTTCTATCATGGGAGACTCAGAACTAATCATAAAACAAATTAAAGGAGAATATTCTGTGAATAATCCTAGACTTAGCCAATACAGAGAAACTATTCTAGATCTGATTAAAGAACTTCTTGAAATTGATTTTGCTATTATTCATAGGAAATAGAACATGCAAGCTCATAGTTTGGCTACTTTTGATAGCACTTGCAGGTTACCTTTTCAGTCCAATCACTAGTACACTGCAGAGGTAAGACACATGCCTATTATACCTGATAATATGAAATATTGGCAGATTTTTTCACAAGATTCTCAAATCTATGATTTTATGAATGTTGAAGGAGAATTCCAAAACTATAACATAGATAATGATTGTACAGTAGAATACATCATAGATAGTGAGATAGATATAAATGTTGTAGATGTAAATAAATCCACTAAATTCACTAAAGTAGAAATTGATAACTTAAAAAAGTAGAAATAGAAGAAAGAACCAATGATGATTCTAAGATTTTAAACCTTAAAAATAAATTTTTGCCTAAGGGATTAGTCCCATTAGAATATTTCTTTGATTCAAATGATGTAGCTAGAAAACCAAAAATGGAGCCTTTAAGATCAGACATAGAAGAATGAAACCTAGGAATAGAAGAAAAGCCTAAGCTTATTAAATTATCCAAAGCATTACCTCCAGCTGAAAAGATAAAATACATAAGTCTGTTTAAAGAATTTCAAGATGTCTTTGCCTGGAGTTATGAATACCTCAAGTCTTATGACACCAACATTATTCAACATAAAATACCCATCAAAGAAGATCAGAAACCCTTTAAACAAAAGCTTAGGAGAATTAATCCAGTTCTTATGCCATTGATTGAAAAAGAAGTAAAAATATGTATGAGGCACAAATCATAGCACCTATTAGATATTCATATTGGGTCTCTAATTTAGTCACCACTAGAAAGAAAACAGGAGAAATCAGACTCTATGCTGATTTTAGAAACTTGAACAAAGTATCACTGAAGGATAACTATCCCCTCCCTAAAATGGGCCACATTCTCCAGAGGGTAGTAGGGTCATCCAAAATTTCATTACTTGATGGATTCTCTGGATATAACCAAATCTTAGTTCAACTAGAAGATCAAGCAAAGACTGCATTTACCACTCCGCGGGGTACTTTCATGTATTTAAAAATGCCTTTTGGATTGATGAATGCTGGAGCAACATTCCAAAGAGCAATGGACATAGATTTTACAAAATAAATTCATGACTTTTTAGTCGTTTACCAAGATAATATCACAGTGTTTTCCAAATCAGATAATGAACATCTAGATCATTTGAGAATAGTTTTTATTAAATGTAGAAAATTTGACATATCCTTAAATCCCAAAAAGACACTCTTTGGATTAGAAGAAGGTAAACTCTTAGGAAACATAATTTCAAAAGAGGGCATTAGAATTAATCCATCTAGAATAGAGGCAATCCTAAACATCAGTCACCCTAGAAACATTAAAGAATTGCAATCATTCTTAGGTAAAATAAATTTTCTTATAAGATTCATTTCTAACTTAGCAGAACTAATAAGAGAATTGAATAACTTGTTAAAGAAAAATTCGACACTTAAGTGGACAGTAGAGGCTAAACCGTCTTTTGAGGAAATCAAATAAGCCCTTAATAAAACACCTATCCTCATAAGTCCTAATTTCAAAAAATATTTTATAATTTTTTCTTTTTCTTTAGAACACATTATTGCAGTAGTCTTGTTGCAAGGGAATGATCAGGGTTATGAGTAGCCTATTGCATTTTTCAGAAATCTTTGAGAGATGCTACACTAAAGTATATTATAATGGAAAAACAAGCTCTTGCTTTAGTAAAAGCCATAAAGGATTTCAGAGTGTACATTTTTATACTCACACATCATTGCATATGTTCCAAATTCAGTAGTGAAGGACATTCTAACACAGAATGGGCCAGAGGGAAAGAGAGGCAAATGGATTGCCACTATTTTGGAATATGATATTGAAATAAAGCCCACAAAACTAATCAAATGCCAAGGTTTAGCAAAACTCATGGCTGAATCGAACTGTCAGGCCTTAGATAATAATTTCATTGGTGCTCTAGATGATCAGGAAGAGATGGTGACTCCACAGATCAGTGAAGCTTTTTTAGATTCACCTTGGTATACAGATATCATATTTTTTTACTAAATTTACAAGCTCCTCCTGGGTTATCCACAACTAAAGATAGATTCTTGAAAACGAAATCAATGAAATATTGTATCATAGACAATGCTTTATTTTAGAAATATAGTGGTGGAATTTTGTTAAATTGTTTATTAAAAGATGAAGCTGACAAAGTCATGCATAAATTTCATGCAGGAGATTATGGAGGGCACCTATATTGGAAAAAAACTACTGATAAGATTTTAAGGGTAGCTTTTTACTGGCCCACCCTTTTTGTAGATGTTAGAAGATATGTGACCTCCTGTCACAAGAGCCAAATATTTGAAGGCAAGAAGAAGCTCTTACCATTACCCCTCAAACCCATCTCCACAGAAATGCAATTTCAGCAATGGGGTCTAGACTTCATTGGTGAAATTCACCCATCCTCCTCAGCCCAACATAAATGGAATTTGACATCAACTGATTGCTTTACTAAATGGATAGAAGCCATCCCTTCTAGACAAGCCACTGATTCTGTCATCATCTCATTCCTTGAAAACAATATCCTTTCAATATTTGGATTCCCACAAAAGCTCATTACTGATAATGCATCTGCTTTCAAATCCAAAAAAATGGTAGACTTTTGTAACCAATACCACATTACCCTTGGCCATTCCAAAACCTATTACCCTCAAGGTAATGGACTTTTAGAATCCTAAAAAAAAAGCCTTGTTAATATCATCAAGAAACTGTTAGAAGACAATAAGAAGACCTGGAACAAAAAGTTGGTTAATTCCTTATGGGAAGACAAACTAACTACAAAAAAATTGATTGGTACATCTCCTTATCAAATAGTATATGGAATGGATGCTATTTTTCCATCCTGTTTAGGAGTACCAGTGATGAAGATGATCCAAGAACTGCAGGTAGAATCCAATGATATCTAAAGGAGGATAAATCAGACAATACATTTGCAGCAAACCAGGGAAGAAGTCTATGTCAAATCCCAAGTGATCCAAGATAAAATCAAAAAGATTTTTGACAAGAAAACCAAAGTTGATGATTTTTACATAGGTGACAAAGTGCTCAAATAGGATTTCATAAGAGAAGAAAAGGGTAAAGATGGTAAATTTGATTTCCTATTACAGGTCCCTTATATCATTTATGGTTACAGAGGTAACAATGCATTCCTTTTGAAGCAGTTAGATGGAGCAAATCTACCAGGTGGACCAATCAATGGTAGAATGCTGAAGCATTACTTGTCCCCAGATTAACATTAGTTCTGTTGTTTACTTTTCTCATTGTACATAACATTGCAAAGTTTATATTGGATTGGATTATTATTTTTTAAGGTTGAAGCTCGAAGAGAAGGCCCTAAGCTTTGAAAGGTGTAGCATCATACGTGTCAATAAAGCAGATCATAGAAAAGTAGTTACAAGGCAACCATAATCAAAGATTCAAAGGCTACTGATCTTAAAGTTCTTGACATTTCACCAGGAAATGTCATCCCCATGTGGAGCCACTGTTAGGGTCCTATAATAATAGGATTCATAATTCTGAATTGGCTATGATTAGTCTTGTAATATTGTACATACTTTTTCTTTTTGTAAAGTGTTTTCCCATATTAAAAATAAAAAATGTAAAGAGGGTAAGTCCTAAAAGAAAAATCAAAGGACTAAAAGAAAAGGATAAAAAAAGAAGAAAGGAAAATATGAACCCCACCAAAAGAGATAAAAAATAGATTCTGAAAGTGATGCAAATTCAAATTCCACTACTTTTTACTTTGCCTTGCAAAACTAAGATTGTGTGTAGCTTTTCAAATGCCACAATACATGGTGGTCAAATAGTTTAATCTTGATTCATTCATGCTTTAAATTTCAAGTTGGTAGATAGAGAATAAAGATCTAGTTAAACTCTTTAATCTTGGCAGATCAGTAGTTAGGTAGGTTTAATCTGAGCCATTGGAAGTCATAAGATTAGAATTATATAGTTTGATTATCAAAGAAAAATAAATAAAGGGTCAACAAGCTCCAATGCACCCAATTAATGAAGAGAAAATGCTAGGGTAAATAAAGGGTAGGTAAAAGAGGTTTTGGAATGCACAAGGTTGCAAGCTCAAATGCACCTTCATTATGCTTAATCCTATATTTCATGTGCATGAGGAATTATCAAAGAAAAAGGACATTCACAAAATTCATATATTACTTTGGGTATTTACCCTAAAAGTTCTATATAATTTCGGGCCTGAATACTAAAGCTTATTCACTAATTTCCCCTTATTTCACTAAACCCCTACATGTCTAGTTTATTAATTTCACTTCATTACCCCTTAATTACTTTTCATTCCCTAATATTTTTCCCCTCCTTTATTCCAAAGAACCCTTCCCTCCTCTTTTCCCCTTGTAAAAATATCCTTTCCCCTTCATTTTAACCCTTTTCCCCTTTATTTCACTCCTTTCCCTAGACATTTCTCTCTAAAAAAAATTTTCCCCTTATCAATTTCCATTTTCCATTTAAACCCACTAAATCCCCCTTATCCTAAGTTTAAATAATGTATCGGGCCCCATTGAAAAACCCTCCCCAATACCCTTTAAACTCATATCCCTAGTATATTTCTTCCTGTGTCCTGCATTTTATTAACCCATCGCATATATTAAATCCTGTTGCATTTTAATTAAACCCGACCCCACACCTTGACTCACCCCTTGCAACTCCGCCATGTGATAACCCTTCGATCACCCACCTCCAGATCCAACGGCTCGCATCCCAAATCACGTGCTCCCAAATCCGATCTTTAGCATCCCAAAAGCATGCGAGATTCACGGTTTTGCCCGATCGCCCTTTTGCTGTGTGGCAGCCCCACTTTATATCACGTCCTTTGAAAAAATACCCCCCTAAACTCAAAAGTGGTGTGATAATCCATAATACCGCCTCCTCGCGTAAGAGGAAACCACCTACTCTTCAAACATAAACCACACGCCCAAATATTAACCGTTGTTGGTTAAAAAAAAAGCCACCCTTTCCACTCTTTTCACTGTTATTTTGTTCCAAAGAACCTCTGTCAACCAATTCTAATGCCCAGAAACTCTACTCAACCGTTTTAACCCATTTACAACCAAAATATGCTGCACACTTGATTTGAAGCAACATAAAGACCATTCAAGACTCAAAAAGCCTCTGCTGCTCCCACAAAACCATGACTACACACAAATCTTCGTTTTCTAGGTATTCTTGAAAGCACCAGAAAGGCCCTGTACTTAAGCTCTGCACAATGTTTATAAAAGGTTAATCAATTGAAATAATTAAAAGGCTTTCCAAACTAGAGAAAGCCATTGTGCATCCAAAAAACCCTTTTTTGCAGACTGTGTTCACCTTTGGCACTATTCCAGAGGTCTTAAAGCTTATTCCTTAAGCCATATAAATATTAATTCAATAAAATAAAAAAAACAATGGCTTCCCAAAGCATTCTAAATGAAAAACCCTTGCAAACCCCTCACCTAGATATTGACCACCTCCCATTGGCTAAAAGAGATTTCCAGATCAAAGACACAATTTCCCCTAGCCATCTATTGAAACTCCACTACGGGAGTAAAGGCAAATTCCTAAACTAGAATGATGACATTCATCTATGGGAATCAAATTTATCCAAATACTTGTTCCCATAGGTATACCAGTTCCTTGAAATCATCCACCTATTCCAACTCTGCTATTTCCCCAGTGAAAGAGAGATAGTCTCTCCTAACTAGCAGATTTTATTCAGAATTACTCTAGATTCAATAAATGAAATGTTGCAGTTCTAGCCGAAGCCAAATGAAACCCCATTTTCTATTGAAAACCTACTTGAACTTTACTTAAAGCTGGACCTTCCAAAGGGATCTCAAATTTTTCAGACTTTCATCCTAGAAGAGGCTCATATTCCTACAGACAATCCACCATACTCTGCCACCATTTTCCCTAAGAGGGCCAGACAGATTGTAACCATGTTGTCTTGTATTATAGGATATACCACTGATGAGCATGTAGATGAGCCTATACTTGATTTCCTTTCTATTTTTTGCCTAGTTAAGCTTCCAGCTACAGTTTTCAATTTTGCCCAGTTCTTAGTAGACAAAATCCATTATCAATTGATCAGATTGCCAAATGAAAGAGTATTCAAATACTATTCAGTATTGTTCCATATGTTCCTATATTTCCAATCAGACAGGTTTCCAATCAACATCCAAAAGCTAGACACTAAGGGCCATCCTAGATCTGTTATCATTTGGACACCCTTAATCCAAAAATATTCCACTATTTTCAGCTACAAGGAGTTCATCGATTCCTTTGTTCACCTAGTTGTTAATATGCTAAGTAGTAGCAATCAACCCAGGATCAATGATGAGATAAAGAGAGTTTTACAGTTGACTAAAATCAATAGAATAGGAGACTGGTATTTATACCAGGACCACACTAAAATTAGGGTGTATGGATGCTATCTCACTCCCTATAAGCTGCCTAAATATCTCCCCATGAGGATATTTGCATTAGAGTATATGAGGAAGATCATAAATTCAGATGATGTAAATTTTCTATCAGTGAGGAAGAAAACACAGTTCAAAATCAAAAACCAGCTTGGTCCTTTTATCTGCAATAATAGGGAAGCTAGAGAAGAAGCAAAAAAATGTTTACAGGAAATGAAATTCACCAATAGCTTCAAATGGCAGCATGATCCTTTAGGATTCATAAACAAACTAAGAATTAAGTTTAAATTGAGCCCTTTTATGCATGAGTCTAGGCCAAAAATTGAAAAATATGCCAACCAGTCAGAGTGGTTGGAACTTACCTTAATAGATATGGAGAAATAGATGGATACTAGTTCCATTCTGCATACTCCAGCCGTGCAGGACATAAATGCAAAAAGGACCAGGGAAGAAGGTTCTTGCTCAAACATAGATACAACACATGAAAGATTCAAAATTATGTACAGGAAGAAGCCCCAAGCTAAATCCTGTAAATGAGCAAGAAGAGACAGTTGAGATAGTTGAAATCATTGATATTGACATAGTGGTTAAAGAGAATACTACTCTAATAGTTTTAGAGGAAACTCATCAACCATCAACCTCTAATACTCAAATTATTTAAAAGCAGCTTAGTATTGAAGTCTCTTCATCCAACAAACTAGTGGATAAAGAAAAAGATATAAAGGATAGTATAAATAAATAAAGTTGAGAAATGAAGCATTGAAAGCTAAAACCTATGCCGAGTATTTCAAAGAGACTCCTACTAATTAGAATAGATTACTTTCAGCTTTTGACCTTAAGACAGGGAAAATATAGATGACCTTTTTGCAGCCAACAATATAGCAATGTAAGTCATCAACAGATTACAAGAAGACATCATTTGAAGTTTTGGCCAAGAATGTTCATCCTATAGATCAAATTGAGTTTCATAAGAAAGCAAGAGAAATGATATACTCAATAATGACCAACAAAGCTATGAGTGTACAAAAACTTCAAAATTCTCTAGAGAATATCAGAACACAGTTTAAACTAGAGAAGGCATCCTCACAAGCAAAGGATAAAATAATTAAATCACTAGAATAATTGATTATTGAGATTGGATATAATCGAAATGACATCAAGGCAACATAAAAGCTCACAAAAAAGAAGAATGAAGACATTACTGCATTGAAAAGGCATCTAAAATTGCCTCCTTCGGAACATCCACAAACCAAGTAAGTTCTGGAGAATCAAAGCAAAAAAGATGAAATGATGGACCTCATTCTTCAGTTAAATGCTCAACTAAAAGAAATGTAGAATGAAATGGATAAGTTAGTGCAGGAGAAACAGGTCAGCAAGGAAGTAGCTACTGTCATGGCTATTCCTACAGTTACTACAGTAGTTCCTTCTACTTTGGCAGCTTCATTGGCCACAACAGCTCCAGTAGCTACAACACTTCCAACTGCATCAGCAACAGGTTCAACAACAACAACAACTCATCCTAGTGATGAAGCAAGTAAACTGATCAAAGCCATGGAAGATATGTCTGTCCAAACAAATGAAATAAATAGACTTAAAGAACAAATAAAAAGTCTAGAGGATGAAAAGAAACTAGCTCAAATCATGCATAAGAATGAAGCTTAGAAGTCAAACAGATTGAATGAATGGATACAAAAGTTAGAGAAAGAATTGACACTGAAAGAGCCACTAGACCAAGCAAAACAATTTTTATGGGCCAATATCATTGACTCAGTTAATGATACTTGGCCTTCTATACAGGTGATATTTGAATAGAATGATTTGGTCAAAGAGGCTAGTGAGGCAATTCAAAGGGTTAGAGCCGAACTTGGGAATAAGCTAGAAGAAGCCTCAAGAATAATCTAGTTCCTTAACTCAAAGAACAAGTATGAATTGCAGGAGCTTGGAATAGCTGACAGAACTAAGACCATACTAGAGGTAAAGAAGGTAATCACCAAGAGAAACCTGATGATACAGCTTGAGGAGAAGTGCCAAACAATGGAGCTAGAAATAGCCAGGTTCATGGTCAAATTTGATGCTTTGAGGCAAAAAGGTCTACCTAATCCACTGATAATTAATGGCAGGTTGATGCCACATGAAGACTATGATAAGAAAATTAGAGAAATGGTGAAGGAACAGGCCAACAATTCCTCCATGAAGGGGATTCCTACAGGAAAAGTGCTTTATTAGACTTTTGAGAACCTCTTTTACCTCCAACATGAGGTAAAACATCTCTTCATAAACAAGCCTACTTTTGCAAAATACACTGAAACCGATTAAATGTACAAAAGAATGGTAAATATTAAATTACCAGATGCAAATTCTTGGGAAGAGTTGAATGATTTACTATGAGGATGAGAGGTAAAACAGGGAAGACAAGGGCAGCCACGGTAAAATAACAGAGACTAACAGATCAGCTAAGTCAAAGAGTATCAGGTAGAAGATAGAGTTTAAAAGTCAAAGGTAGAGTAAAGGGACAACCATCATAGAGAAACAACTAAAGAGAGAAAACAACAAAAGATCAAAATAGCAAACAATAAAAGAGGGACAACTTGCATTAGTTACATATCTGTCTCTATCTTCTTGCTTAAAGATATTTCTTTTTCGTTGAATAATTCCTAAAACATTTTAGGATATTTTGTAATAAGTTTTTTGTATAATTACTTCACAATTTGAAGTATTAGGTGTGGATTACTGAACATTTCTATAGTTACATTGATCTAAAACCTGAGGGTTTATTGTAACATTTTCAAGTCAGCAGATTGGACTGAGTGATAAAGGCATTGCATTACGTGATTCAAGTGTTGGGCCACTTTAGTGAGGTATCTTTCACTTGTTAAATTGTTATTTTCCTAAGTATTTCACATACATACATGTTTTCCAATTTGAGTGAAATAACTAGAATGTTACTTTAGAATTTGTTCAAGAACACTCTCTCTTGAACAATTATTCATTTTGATGTTTTCTTCTGATACCCAGAGTAGGGAATTCTTCATTGCTCCCTAGTTTCGATTGACCTCTTTCATTCCCTTCATTATCCAGTTTGAGGAATCCTTAGATGCTCCTTGACCCTGATTGAGAAACCACTGCACCATCAAGCCTAAAAGATTTGAATTTACTCAGCTACCTTGCCCTGTGAACACTATCTTTAGAACTTGATTCAGTCCTGTTTTCTTGACATTTGGACTCCATGGCCCAATGGTAAAAAGACACTTATCTATCAATCTAAATCAGTGATTCCACCACCAAATCAAATCAAAAACCAACCAAGCTTAAATAAATAGCCTAAAATCAATTAATCCAACAAAGTTAAATCATTAAGAAAGGGCCCTCTTTGAGAATTGGGAAGGCTTGATCCTGATCTCAAAAGTAGGTTTGTGGTTACCTCTATTATTTCTTTAAACACAACATGACAGCCTAGGGAAATTTTAAAGTGATAATAGTGTGGATGGCCTATGGTTGGGTGGAGAGTGGAAGTCCCTCCTTCACTTTCCAACCACCTTAATACACCCATATAAGTATAATTGTTTATACATGTTGGATTGCAGACTTTGAGTTTCCTTATTGTGCTTATGATTAATGTATAATCTTGTATGTCCATGAGCGGATGCCTGAAACTTACGATTATGCTAATAACTAAGCATATGTATTAAGTGTTTATGAATATAAATTGTTTCCTTGAACTAAGTAGTTCACTATCATATGTGATTGCAAGATGCCTTAAAAGATTACAATTGATTGCTTAAATTTCATTGTTAAACTCAGGATTGATAAGTTACCTTACAGGTCTATAGTTATATTAAATTATTGAATTATGAAGGTTTATTCCATACTTGTGAATTGCATCTATCTTATCTGTTTATAGTGGAATTAAAGTTTTGGGTTGTGTTGGTTAGTGTTAAGTTCATGGTGGAAGTCGTAAACTAGGTCTTCATGCTCTCTCTTTCTTTACTTGATAGTGTGTATTTATAAATAATAGTTCAGCCTAATCAAGGGGGTTTACAATGCTTAACAATTAGGCTGTATCTTTTTATCAGTATTATGTCATCGTACCTTAGGATCTTGATCCTCAATACACAAAGGATATAGCTTAGGGAAACCACCCTTCCTTGTCTTGGGTGGACACCCCAACTTGGGGCTTATTTTGTTCACCTTGACCAATGAGGAGGAATGATCATCGGTATGGACATATTAGCTTATGGGAGAAGATTGATACTGACGAGTCAAGGTGGAACTAGGAGTTCTTGAAAGTTTTCATTCGACCATCAGAACTTAGACCTCAACATTTGCCATTGATATTGGAATGAAGGGGAAACACCAATTCCAAAGCCTCAAGATTATGTTGATATGTGGGCTCCACCTTGAGTACTGAGTGCACGATATTGATGTTGTGAGTTTTTGACCTCAAACCTTGATGTTTTCCTTTGAGATTAGAAAGGATGGGAGGCAAAGAAACCTTGAGACTAATATGCTAAGATGACATACCTTGAGATGATGGGAACAAGGTCATGTGGCTTTGGGTGACATGGCCTAGGGGTGGAACTTACTCATGAATCTTGGACCTTAGACCTCAACATTTTCAATTGAATTTGAAATAAAAGCAAGGTAAGGAGAGCCCAATGCTAAAGAGTCGATTCGATGGTATTTCTATCTTGTAGAGCCATACAATTAGGAATGTTGTAAAATCATAATGGGTGATGCCAAAGATGAGAGGCTCGATGCGACTAAGGTTTTGGTGTGGGAACCTTGCCCACTGAGAGACCACCCACCTATGTTTCTTGTTACTTGTTATGTGCTATGAGTGAGAACGTAGGAGAGAAGTTGTGCCAACATAACAAGGACTAGATACTATGGGCCTTGAAGGGATGACACACCAAGGTCACTCTAGCTCGAAGGAATCCACATGGGCGTTGTGATGACATGGCCTCTTTTAATAGGTGAAAATTCCAACGGCTATAACTTTTGATCTGAAACTCAAATTAAGGTACAATTTATACCATCAGAAAGCTCTCGACAAGCTAATCACAATGTTAAAATCAAAATTAATTTATGAAAATTTTAAAAAATGAGGTTGTGTGACCCCACCTTCATAAAATACCTTGGAGGTTGGGTCAAAATAAATAGGTAACAACTCCCACAATCCATGAAAATCCAAGGCCCTATGGGATGGAGTGTTACACCTAGTATCATTTAATAAAGAATGCCATAGTTGGCCTCCAACTTCTCAATATGTATTTTCTTTTTAGTCACAATCTTTGATATCTCTAAATGTCCTAAATTATGAGCTCCATCTTGATTAGAAACATTATTATTCAAATTTGTGTTTGTTATCTAATTATCATTAAGAAGCCTACTGTGCCTCCTCAAAATTCATCTCAACTCTAAAGCTTCACAAGAAAAACAATTTTCAGAGTGGATGTGGCTGACGACCCTCCTACTCTTCCAATTAATGCATGGGAATGCTCTCAATCCAATGTTGGTCAAAACCTATAAAAGAATAGTAATTTCGTAGACCTTAGAAAATATCATGATAATTCAAATAATATAAAGGAATAAAACCTTGTCCACAAATTTGCTAATGGATTGGTTTCGAGGGTGTTTTTCTAAGCTCCAACACAACCCTCAAATCCATGCAATAGAAGAGGAGGATAAGAAATAGATGCCATTGTATTCTCCTACCCCATTCCAAACCCAATTGAGAATCAAAATTTTCCCATGCCTAATCAGATTAATGTCTCTACACTTACTAACATGAGCTGTCATCAAAGATGATATGTGAGAATGTACCCAAAGTTTAGATAATGTTAATTCCCATCTATTCATTGTTAATGCAATATGTTGCTTTCCTCATGTTGCATTTTCTCTTATATCCTTATTCTATGAATATTTTAACTTATATATGGGGATGTTGAAAAATAATACAAATCCCCCTCTTTTCCTAAGAACTCGTGTGTTCATTCCAGTTGTTTCATTAGTTAGAGATTTTACCTTTTTGTTGTTTTCCCTTAGTAGATGGTAGTACTCTATCATCTCAAGCTACTTTTCTTCTTATTGTAGTATGAAGATAAACCTTAATATGTTGTGATGTTTGAAAAGAGAGAGGTGGTGCACAAATCTTATAATAACTGATAAAATAAAAAAATAAATCATAAGATATAAAACTAGTTTTGAATCTAATATTTTAAGAAATAAAGGTCAAATTATAAGATATCAAACTTGCAAAGCATAAAGTAAATTTTCTATGATTGAAGTTCAGAGTTTGAGTTGTGACATATTTATTTTGTTTTTTTTTTAATAATCAAGAAATTATGAATTATTATGCCAAAGGAATTTCTTTAAGGGCAGAGACCTCTATAATCTTTGGTCATCTGCTAATAACATATTAGATACTACCATATGTACCATACTAGATGTATTTGGATTTTATCCTTTATTTTCATTAAATGAAAAATATATATTATGATTGAAAGAGAGAGAGAGAGCATCGATAAGTGAATTTCAAAGTTTCATATGTTCTGCACCTTTGATCTTCACCTTTGGAAGTTGGATGAATTTAAATTCTATACCTAAGGATGCCATATTCTCCATGTAAGTATCCATTAGGCAATGGTAAACATCCATAAGAGAGAGTCCACGATACTCGTAGAGGCAGATCACAAGCTTGGTGATAGGGGTGAGATGTCCAATTATTGCGTAGGAAAAGATGACCACATTAGTGAAATAATCATTCATAGTATATATTTTTATTTTACCCACTCAACATGTTAATGAAACATGTAGTGCCATACACTCCATTCTCAACTCAGTGTCATGATCAAGTTAAGAATTAAAGTGTTATGAACTGCAAGCTAATGGATTCCATAAGCTTTGCGTGAAGAAGAGCCATGTGGCCTTCATAGCAAGCTAAATGTATCAAAATTTCTAAGTGATACTTTCCAATATTTTTTTTTGCTAGAAGGAAAAAGGGTAACGCTCTAAAATACATTCTCAAGGGAACTTAGAAATGTGCATTGAGTGTTTTCTTTCAAAATTTGTGTTAACTAATCCATGTCCACTCAATTGTTAAATCAACTCCTATTATCTTTATCTATATCCACTCAAATTCTCTGCCTTCTTTCTAAGTAACTAGACAAACAAATTTTTGTCATCTTTATCTATGTAGACTCTAATTCTCTCATGTGTTTATAAATAACTTCACCTCTCTCCTTTTGATCAATATCCACTCAAACTCTACCTTGTGTTTCTAGGTTTATATGACTAATGTCAAGACAATATTATATTGTAGATTATATATGAACTAAAATTTCCATGCCTTTTCATTTAGTTTTTGTTTATCATTTGTTTGTCTAATAATGCACATTATATTCTTATGTCAATTTGATTAGTACAAGCATATTGATTGAATGGATTTATACGTTTGAGTTTTTGATAATTAGGTAATTTTGCATGTTTCTATAGTAAAATTGATGATTGAAGTTGTTATTCTCCCTGATGATGTATGTAAAGGGTGTGCGAACAAGAAAGACTTGGAGAGAAAATATTTAAAGGAACTCATCCAGAGTGACCTACATTCCCTAAACAAGCTATCACTACCATTTTCAATGTAACTTACATTGATGTTTTTTCTAGGTATACTTGTAAGTATTTCTAGAAAAAATAAAGATAGTCTTTTTAAAAAAAATCAAGGTTGAAAAATAATGTGATAAATATCTAAAATGTAAATATTATAATATGGAGGATAATATGTGGGACATGCCTTTGAAAGTTACTTGTTACATAATGATATCTCTTCATATAGATATGTAAGTTATACACATCAATAGAATGGTTTTGCTAAAAGGAATAATTGGCCCTTTCTGTGATTTGGCCCATAGGTGACCAAAATTCCTATAGAAAAACACATCTTTCCAACACTTACAAATTCTCTATAAAAGAAAAATGAAATCTATGGGAAACCATGCCAATAGATATTCTACCAAATGTTGATGTAGTTCAAAATAGACTACTTCATCTCCAACCAAATCTTCTAAATCTGTAGGCATTCTAGTATCTTTGGATCAATGATTTCATGCCTATGAAGAACTTAGTAGAATCAATTTGGACCTAAAATTCTACTAAGTAGTCCTAATTCCCAACCTTTGTGTTGATAGCTTCCATCTTGTTGTTCAATCCTTGTTGGTGTAATCATGATTTTTTAGCTCGAGTGTGGCCTTTAGTTTACTTGATAGTTTGATTTTCTCTTAAGATGAGTTACTTCTACAACCTTGACACATTTGTTTAACTTGGGAATAATTTTTGACATTTCATTATAGTATCCTAATTGATAAGACAAAATGATAATCTAGGCATTGATAAAAATAATTATTATGAAGTCCTATCAAGCTATCCGAATTATGGTATTACCCCAAAGAAATTTTTGTATTGGTCAGTTGAGTTGTAATCTCTTTGAATACTTACAATTTTCTAGGCTCAAGCATAAACGAAATTCTGGTCTTAGATTGTCGAATTCACATTCCTAGTATCAAGATATATACTTTAGTGGTTGGAGAAATTGGTTTGTTGATATCCTATTATGATTTTTGTGGAAGTGAATCGATTTTCAAGCCTAGTCCTTTGAATGTTATTATGGAAAATTTATCTTATGGTGATATAAGTGCGACTTGTTTCCAAATTACAAAATGGATAACAGAAAACAATACAATTGATCACTTATGTATTTTTTTCCTTTTTATGAAATATGAATGGGGTATGGATAGAAAAATGGTTCTAAACCAAAATATATAATATCATTGTTTAAAGAGTTATGGAAACCCTTTGCAATAAGAGAAACATGGATAAAGGACAATTGTCTTAGTTATATTTTTGTTACATGATTCATACTGATTTTTTGGGTTTATAGAGCATCTCATCATAAATTACAATTTATTTGCCACTTAATTTTATTTTCCATTTTATTTTAAATATTCTCATTCAACATGTAAACGTCAATGTCAGTTAACTGGATTTTGGCATGAAAATTTGTTATATACATGATTTTTGAGATCTAGGTTTTCTAAATTCCCAAGTTCAATTTCTTTTGGAGCTCTTAGGAATTAGAAAGGATGTTTGTTTTAATGGAAGCTAAATGTGAAATATCAAAAAGCATAATAATTTTTTAGTTGTTATTGTAAAATCTTGAGGAATTTGTCTTGCCATGAAGGTGTCTTGTCCAACTTTCTAGCTAAGTCTCGCAAAAAAGAAACTAGAATATAGATATGTTAGTCTTAGGTTACTTATTCTCCTTCTACATGTATTTTTAACTCAATCAAAATCTATTCTAGTCTCCTAGTTATAAAAAAAATGATTCGATTGTTTGATTTAATGAGAAACTAAAATTTGGTTGATTCTAATTGTGAAATAAGATTTGTTTAAAAATTGAAACTATTTGTTTGATGTTTGTCATGCGGAAAGAGTTAACCTTGCAGACAAAACCAACCTCCCTAGAAGCCCGGGACTTTCTAGTGACAAACAAGACAATTAAGAGCAATCCTTCTCTAAACATGCATTTACCATACAAGAAATCAAGTGTTTAGATCCTACCTGTAATCCAACGCTGTTGTAGTAGTCCAGCCTCGTTGATCCGAATGAGCTCCTCCTTCACTTCGAAACCTGCATTCACTAACAATCAAACGATTACATAGCACCTGAATATCTCATAAAATAAAACATATTCAACATACAGACCAAGGAGTATATGAAACAACTCATTAATAACAAATTGTTGAGACGAATGGACTTATTTGTATTAATAGGAAACAAAAGAAACCATTACAACCTGAGCCTTGGTGTTGTGCAAGTTCCTCCCAGGGTCCAGCAAGAGTTTTCCTTTACTTTGATAAGCTCACCCACTTCCAAATGAAACAAGAAAGGATGGTAATCTCTCCTCACAAGCTTCTACAAGGGAGTCCTAATTCCAGCAGCATCTACCCTTTGGAATTTCAGCTTTCAACCTCCCCTCCTCTGGCCCAAGGCCTGTATTTATAGTGTTCTAGAGGAAGTTATTCAGTTCCAACATCAATGGGATACTCCCTCTTTTGGATGGGGTAGCGCCTCTCTTGATGGGATAAGTTCCTCTATCATAGGGATGCATGAACCATCTGGAGGCGCTCAATACACGTCAAACACTCTTCTAGAAGGCTCTAGAAGTGACCACAAGTTACTTTTTTAAGATGAAACTCGTGCCTTTTGACCTTTCCAGGGGTATGCACCCATCCTTTGGCTTACAGAGCGTACAAGTACGCAGGTACAATGAGTTTGGGATGCGTACACGCAGGCAAGGTAGAGAGAACCTGCGTACCCAGAGATAAACATGTTTTTTAATGACTTTCTCTCTTTTTGAAGTTTGACATGGAGAGCAGAGGTATAAGGCTTGACAAGGAGGATAATATGACTATTGATGGAGCCATATTAACTGCAGATAGTCATGGTGACAAATTTCAGTGTAACAGATTGCCCCCTAAAGTGCGAAGCCTGTAATAGATAAGGGTTTTATATCATCTAGGAAGGGTGAAGTACTTTATCATTTCAAGGATTATCTCGTGGAGATCCTGGTTAGAACCTGCAATTTTCGACACAAAATACATGTAAAAGATTATATCATCGCTGAGGTAGGCATTCCCATACTCAGATCAAAACATTAACTAACAGACTAACTACTCTGATATAGGAATGATTTCATAATACATCATAATCATAGACTCGTGTAGACACAGTATGGATGCAGCCATCTGTTTATAATTGGTCTACAATATAATGAATACAAAACTCCTCGCATCCTGGATGGTGGAAACTAGATCCAGGGTCTTCATCTCTACTTCCCGAATTGGTATGATTCTAGCCATGTGAATAGATGAGTCGATGTCGAACATGGTAGAAACCACTTGATTACCAGTCGATGATGTAAACTGTTAACAAGCGTGAGAGAGACCACCAGTGATGTCAATGGTTCTCAAAGTATCCAGTACAATCCATGAGATGTGAATGAATGAGTCGGTGTCGAACATTTCATGGAGTCCTTCGATCGAAAGTCAATGATGTAAACTGTCGTCGAAGGCGAGAAATCTGCCATTGATGCATGCAGACTTCAAGGTACTGACGATTTCTAAGTCAACTCTCTAGATAGTGTGCTGATGTCGATAGAAAGCGACTCGTCGCAGGCAAGCCCACAATATGAAATCATAGTTCAAGTTGAAGAAATGTTGCTGTAAGGACTGACTCAAGGATGATAAAATGGATGATAGGTATTTTGCAGTTGAATGTTTTGTTTACAGACCTCTTGAACACATAACAACACAACAGATGGGTTAATACCCGGAACCCGGCTGAAGAATTTCAATGTGGTTTGATCAACTGTGAGACAAAGGATTTCCCAACCAAGGTGAATAAAAAAGTGTCGTGTTCAAGAGCGGTAGTAAGGTTTTTCTGAGACAAAAGGATATCAAATGGGCTCATTCTTCTCTCTTTTCCCCCACCATTTCTGGCAAGTACCTCTTTATTTCTTACAAGCTTGAGGAGGATAACATATGCTTGATTATAAGCTCATCCTTCGAATGAGTCCAACTTAGTTTTTGATTCGAACCCTAAGAAGGAGTGGTCTGTTCCTGTTTGTAATAGAACAGGTCCTTTACTGTGAAATTTTAACGAGTCCAGTATAGGATAAACTCGGCGTTTTTCATTTTTAGAGAGTCTGAAAAACTTAGAAGACTCCAGATTACTTTTTCGTAAATTTGTGTTTCCTAAGCCTGAAAAAGTATAAAATAATACCTAGGAGAACCGCTTGATCTTGCGACCAAGGAGTACTTTC
This sequence comes from Pinus taeda, assembly GCA_000404065.3. Classification (NCBI taxonomy): domain Eukaryota; kingdom Viridiplantae; phylum Streptophyta; class Pinopsida; order Pinales; family Pinaceae; genus Pinus; species Pinus taeda. The sequence goes on from APFE031101392.1 coordinate 45,797, forward strand.
ATGATTAGTGTCTTTGACCTGAAAAGTAAAAAGCGGTCAAGGACACGTCATTTTTTTTCCAGTATCGAATTTGAAACGACAAAAACCGACAATCTTTTCCTGTTTTTACGGTCACAAAAGGGCTATAAGGGGACCGTCTTTTAATTTCGTTTTAACGAGTGTAAAAGAAACGCTCGGCAATCTTTTCATTTTTTAGGAGTCAGAAAAGGGTTTAAAAGATGACTCTGAGTTTTGGTTCGTGAAAAATGACAAGTTTCCCTGAAAAATCCCTTTGTCCTGCACAAAAACGACACATTACTCATACATGTTTAAGATAGGCAAAAATACATTGAAAAACGTCCTTCCATGGTGAAAAATAAACAAATCTAGTATTTATTCATCCAAAAAAACCTATAAAAAGACTTTTTACCATGTCATTTTTACCATTTTACTGTTGAGGGTGAGAAAAGGGCTTTTGGCAAGAAACTTCCCGTGGACTTTGCGGAGAATCCGACCGTTGGAATCGAGCGCCGTCTCTTTCAGGTATTCCACAACATCCTCCTCTTCATTTTCATCCATTTAGAATTTTAATTTTAGTCCTGATTTTTTGGGGGCTTTGGGGTTTTGGGATGCGCTCCTCGGGGTACGCAGGTAGCCCATGGGTAACCTGTGTACCCCAACATTTCCCTTAAAGGGAAAATGCTCGGGGTACGCAACCTACCTTCAGACCAAGTGCGTACCCACGCTCTGTTTCTGAAGTCGAGGTGCGTACCCCGCGCAAAGCGCATTTCAAAACCCCAACCTTCAAATTGAACCATAAATTTTTGATTTCATGGTTTCTAATGCTTATTTCTTGGTGTGTAGACTGCCCATCATGCTTGATTAGCGTGAAAGAGAGCACAAAGATGTTGATTTGGCCGCGCTAAATCACCAACCTACCATTGATGCGTTAAGAACATGCGGTCTTTTCAAATACTGGGTCATACCTGGCATGAGGGCCCAGGTGCCATTTTTAGAGTGGCTGGTCGAGAGATGGAACATCCAGGATCAGTGTTTTTACATTGGAGGCCACCAGCTCGAGATAGAGGCCTCCGACATATATTTTCTCACTGGTTTGCCCAACAGGGGTGAGCACCTTTCTCTATTCGGGACTAGGCTGGGTGGCCAATCCCTTGCTAGCCTCCGGCTAGAGTGGTGCAACAATCAGAACCAGGAGAAGGGGATAGAAATCAAGTTCATATCCCGGCCTGAACTTATGGTGATTGCTTTCACAGTTACTGGACTCTGCGGCGCAGCCGCTTTACACCTTGCCATCGGGTCCCAGATGCGGATGGCGATAGATTGCTACCGAGGCACCATTTTCAACTGGTGCGATGTTGTATTGGCCAATATGAAGGGCTACTTGACTAGGGAAAAGAACGGACAATCAAAAACTTTTGGATATGGGTCTTTGGTTGTGAGCTTTGCCTTAGAGAGAGTTCCTATGTTGATCCCACAGCAGGTCACAGTTGGAGTTGCGCCTCCTTGGGAGCCGAAGTTGATGCGATGGGTTGCGGTCATGGCCCAGCATCCTGATGAGGGAGCGGAAGTCGTCCGATTTCCCGCAGGTTACTTTAACTAGTTAGAGAACCAGGTCTTTGTTATTCAGGATTTTTCGTATGCCGGAATGGATTTTCGTGGTGATCCGAACATGGTTCTTCCACAGGGAGAACAATGGGATGATAGAGGTATATTCATTTTTCACAAGTGTTTTAATTTATCTATATTTTTTGTTTTTAAACATCGTTTCAAAACTAACAGTAAAATTTTCAAAATGCAGATGTAGGCCCACGACGTCCAGCCGATCTCCAGCCTTTTGAGAGGAGACATCTAGTTGCACCGCTACCGGCCCCACAGGACGCGGCTGCAGAGACGCTAGCTGAGTTGGAGCAGGATCTAGAGCGTCTGATGGCAGACATACTAGAGACGACCATAGATGACATTCCTATCAGGCTTCAGCGCTATGTCGTCGCGGTCCCAGGACCTTTAAGGAGGTTCTTATGTAGGGTAGCCCGTGCAGTGGTGTCATATAGGGAGCACCACCAGTGATTGGATGGTCGCTTTGTAGACACATGTAACATTTTGGTTTTTTGTACTTATCATTCTTGCCGATCATAAGGTGTTTTTCAACCTATTATCGAGGACGATGTATATTTTTTGACACACTCTATCTATATATATATCATTTTACCGGCTTATCTTTTTAAACATGTGTGATGAAATGTTTTTAAATTTACAATTATCTCAAATGTCTGTCTAATACTCGAGAAGCAATTGCATCTGCTAATGTATTTAGAGACCTTGGAATATGCTGATATTCAATGTAATCAAACTCACATTCCTAGAGACGCACTCTCAAAAACAATCTTAATAACACAGGATTTCTAATGGAATAAATTCTATTAAGCTGTAATACAACGAGTTCAGAATCTAACCTCACTATCAAACGTCAAATCCCAAATGAAATAGATTCAGACAATAACTCAATCACTGCACTGTATTCTGCAATGTTGTTTGTTGTTTGACCGAGGCTCACCCCATGCATAGAAACTAACTCGTCAGAGGGCGAATAGATAACCCAAGCTGCGGAAGAGATATTCCGTGTACTACGACAAGCCCCATCAGCGAATCCAATGTACGTTTGGAGAGGCATCGACATCTGAAATATCAAGAGTAAAACCAAGATAAGCCAGAATAATGACAAAAACACACTCTCTAAGCTAAGCACACTATCTAGACTAATAAACACACCAGCTAGAAAGAAAACCTAAATAGAAAGGAAACCTAACCTAAAAAATTCTCCATAACTTGCATTTAATCATAATACCTCTTTAGGTAAATTCCATTTTTGAGTTTACCCAAAGAGTCCCCGTCAAAATCAACTAGCTCATATGCCCCCTTTGCTAGCTTTCGCTTGACAATGTAGGGCCCATGCCACATAGGAACGAATTTTCCAACACCTAGTTTATCGTTGGCTTGATCATATAATAGAACTAGGTTGCCTTCCGAAAAATTTCGAGGGGTCACATTTCTATCATACTGAGCTTTCATTCGTTTCGCATGAGTCTCGATTGCCAATGCAGCATCGCGACGAGTCTCATCTAATTTAGCTAAGTATAATAAACACTTCTCCTCTTTTGACGTAGCTGGGAGTAATTCAATAGCCATTTGAAGTGATATTTTGCATTCAATGGGCAACACAACTTCCAAGCCATAAATTAGCTGGAAAGGAGTGAACCCTGTTGATGTTTTCACTGAGGTTCGGTATGCCCATAGCGCTGAAATAACATGTTGTGCCAATTCGACCGATGAATACCAATGATTCGTCGGATCATGATAACCAGAACTTTGTTGATAGACTCAACCAGACCGTTGGCTTGTGGATAATAAGGAGTAGAGCTATCGTGGCGCAAACCAAGCTGGCCTGTAAGTTCGGTCATCATGACGTTTCCAAAATGGTGCCCATGGTCAGTAATGATCGCTTGTGGGACACCAAACCTAGCAA
>APFE031101393.1:3183-15243 GCA_000404065.3 Pinus taeda
CAAGCAGTCACTGGTGGCTGAGCTAAAGGTTTCAGAATCAGATGCATGTTCCAACTCTGAGTCAGAACCTGACAAGGGGAATGACAAAGGCAAGAAGATCATTAATGTGGATCCCAACGCCACTGTTGCTACTGCCAAGATCCAGAAAATTGAACCCGAAGATCCAGAGGAGGAGGAGTGTCTCTTCCACTCCCAGATGTGGGTAAGGGGCTCCTCGCTACAGTTCATTATCGATAATGGGAGCTAAAAGAACCTCATTTTGGCAAAGGTCATGAAGCAGTTGGGCTTACCAACCACAACACATCCACAACCGTACACCATCGGGTGGCTGTACCAAGGACGCAATCTTCGCGTGAGCCAACAGTGTCGCCTTCCATACAACATCAAGCCCTTCACAAATGAGGTATTGTGTGACATTTCTCCCCTTGAAGTTTGTGATGTATTATTAGGACAACCATACTTGTGGAAGCGACATGCTGTGTATGAATCAAGGTTCCGTGCTGTTATTATTACATTGGGAAATTAGTTGTACAGGATACTAGAGGTAGCATCGCCTACTGCCATCTCTTTGATTACTGCAAAATAATGCAGTAAGCTCATTTCCAAAACTGGAAAATTTGTTTTCCTGATGATATGCCCTCAAGGAAAGAAGAAGACGGTGGCCACAACCTCTAGACAGGGCCCCTCTGCACGACAACTACAGATGGACAAGGTTGTGGAGGAGTACGAGGACATCTTCACCTCCCCTGTAGGGGTTCCTCTGCACTGTCAGGTCAAGCACTCCATCGATCTCACCCAAGGTGTGCCGCTACCAAATGGACCAATTTATCGGTGCTTTGTTCTGGAGAACGATGAAATCAAGAGGTAGATTCAGGAGCTGCTGTAGAAAGGCCATAGCCGTCCGAGTTCATCGCCTTCCGGGAGCCCAATTGTGTTGGTACAGAAGAAGGATGGGACTTGGAGACTCTGTATTGAGTATCGGGCGCTGAACAAGATCACTGTCCATAATAGGTACCCGATCCCGCGGATTGATGACCTCCTAGACCAACTAAAGGGGGCAAAATATTTTAGCAAGATTGATCTGAAATCAGGATATCACCAGGTACCAATCGAACCCTCTGATGTGTGGAAGACTGCCTTCAAAGCCAAGGAGGGCCTTTTCGAATGGTTGGTTATGCCTTTCGGGTTGACGAATGCTTCTGCAACCTTCATGAGGCTAATGGATGACATCTTGCGGCCATTCACCAACTCATTTGTAGTGGTATACTTGGATGACATTCTGATCTTTAGCCAAAGTTGGGAAGAGCACCTCCACTACATCCGACAGGTTCTCCAAACACTGCGGCAACACAAGCTATGTGCCAATTTGGAGAAATTCACTTTTGGCATGACCTAGGTTCAGTATCTGGGATACATTATTGGTGAACAGGGGGTGCATGTGGATCCAGCCAAGATCCAAGTCATTCGGGATTGGCCATCTCCAACCACTCTGACAGAGCTCCGCAACCTTCTAGGTCTTGCCAACTTCTACCGCAGGTTCATGTTGGGGTTTTCTCATATCACTTGGCCTTTGAGTCAAGTCACCAAGGGAGGAGCGAAGGCAAAATTATTTTGGTCTGAATCTCAACAGAAGACATTCATAGAGTTGAAAGATCGCCTTTGCATGGCACCAGTGCTCGTGTTACTAGATTTATAACAACCATTTGAGGTCGAGACAGATGCCTCTGACTATGCTATTGGGGCAGTCCTTACTCAACACGGGCATCCAGTGGCATATCATAGTGAAACACTTTCAGACACAGTCCGGAAGTATCCCACTTATGATAAAGAGATGTATTCCATTCTGTAGGCCTGCTGACAATTGAAGCATTACCATTTTGGGGAAGGAAACGGTCTCCACACAGACCATCGACCCCTGCAGTTCATACAGACCCAAGGGAAATTGCAGAATGATCGCCATCAAAAGTGGTCCACATACCTACAACAGTTCCATTTGAATATCAAGTATAAGAAGGGCAGCACTAATAATGTTGCAGATTGCCTCAGTGGACCACCGATCATGGTGTTAACTACCGTGCTCAACTCTTGTGGGCACGAGACTTCTGATTGGCCACTGCTCTACAAAAGCGACCCAGAATTCGGCCACACATACCAGAACCTCTTGGAGGGTTAGCATGTTCTAGATTTTCACCTCTAGGACGGCTTGTTATGCCACTTGGGTCACCTTTGTGTTCCTTCAAGCGAGAGTGCTAAGATGATTTGGGGAGCATACTACAGTCGGGCTGTTGGGCATTTTGGGGTCAAAAAAATGGTGGCAGTACTGCAGAAGTATTTCTATTGGCCGAATCTTCGACAAGATGTTGGGAAGTACATCAGATCATGCACTGCCTGTGCCATTGCCAAACCAACCATCAAGAAGAAAGGCCTCTATACCCCGCTTCCTACCCCTAGTCAGCGTTGGGAATCCATCTCCATGGATTACATGTCAAACCTTCCTTCCACTAAGCATGGAAATGATTGTGTTTTTGTGGTCGTCGACAGGTTCTCAGAGATGGCCATTATGGCGGCCTGCAAGAAGAATATCACAGCAGAAGCCACTACTAAACTCTTCTTTGAACGAGTGTGGGTACACTTTGGGATCCCACAGTCTATCATCTTAGATCGGGACAACAGGTTCCTCAGTACATTTTGGTCCAGTCTCTGGTCGATGCTGGACACCAAACTCACTAAGTCCATAGCCTTCCATCCTCAAACTGATGGCCAGACAGAGGTTGTCAACAATATGATCGTACACATTCTGTGCATGTACAACTCAAAGCATCCATGCACATGGGACGAGAGCCTCCCCTATGTTCAACACAGCTACAACAGGGCTCTCCACAGCTCGACTGGCCACATCCCCTTTCAAGTGGGCTTGGGATTCCAGCCACTATGTCCCATCGATGTGGCCATGCCATTTGCAGCTACTCACGTAGATTCTGCTCATGTCCAGTACGAAACAAATAAGGCAAATAGCTTCATTGAGCACATCCAACATATTCGCCAGTAGGTCCATGACATTCTGGAGAAATCAAATGCTAAGTACAAGCAACGACATGATCAACATCGGGTGCAACACAAGTTTTAGGTGGGTGACAAAGTCTAGTTGCATTTGCAAAAGGAATGCCTTACCGGAGCCTATCGGAAACTCAGACCACTCCGATATGGCCCTTACAACATTACCAAGGCTTTGGGAGACAATACATTTGAGCTCAACATTCCCCCATTCCTTGGCCTGCACCCGGTGTTCAATGTCGACCGCCTTCGGCCATACTTTCCACCATTACTAGACACATCTGACATTGGAGAACAATTCACACCCACATAGTTAAATCCAGCTTGCATGGAATAAGCTGCAACTGATCGGATCATGGACACACAGATCAAGCACACTCGCCAACAGAATATCCAACTGTATCGAGTTGTCAAAGCAGGATAACTCCTTCACCAGGGCAAGTGGCTCACCAGGGACCAAGTGCAGCAGAAGTTCCCTCATCTCCTGGAGGAACTCAATGCAATGGGGACCATTGCTTCCTAAGGGGGGAGGAATGATCTAGGTGGATATTGGTGGCCACTCGCTAATTCCACTTGGATCCCCTCTAGTGCGTCTTTCAGTTTTTTTTCAGTTTCCTTAATTATAGCACAGTTTACTATTTTTAGCAATTTTCAAGTCCTAAACTTCCGGAGTCGTTTTAAGGCCCTAAACGACGTTTTTTGGGAAATCTACCGCCTACAATATTTTTGTCAAAAAATCATCTTTTCCGTCATAGTCCTCGAAGAGATCTTTCCAACGGGCTATCATGCACGTCAAATGGAGATAATACGACCAATTCGCGACCCCGGGAAGTTGATGTACCAACTTACCCAAAAACGAGGCCCACAATTTGGTGTTTCATATTCTAGGGTTAGGTTTTGGAATGTGAAGGGTTTTCCATTGTTTCTCAACAATAAATAGGCCTTCGAGCCTCATTGTAACATAGTTCAGAGGCATGTAGCCACACCTCTTCTCAGAGATAAGCTACCATCGCCCTAGCTGGTTTATTTCCATTTCTGGTTGTAAGCATATTTCAGTATTTTCCATTAATGAAATGAAGTATTATTTCCGATGCATTTTTGTGTATATGGTTATCTCTGTAATTTGTTGCGTTCATGTTTAAGTCCGAATCACCATTCTAACTGATTTTTGTACTACTCTATTTCAGGTTTGGCTGTATGGTGGTATGCAGTGAATTTATTTTCAACCCTGAGTTTTGAAATTACTCCCATTGGGTCATAAGACCAAGTGAAGTTGAGACCAAACTTCATTTCCTTCAATAAATTGTCTGTGTCTTCTCTCGTTGCTCTAGTGTTGCAGATGAAAGGACCAACCTGAGCCTTTAGCTTGAATTGTGATTTCTTCTTTGTAGCTACAAAATGTACTTCATCTGCATTTAACCTCTGCCTAATATATTCCAATTAAAAGATTCTGATAGGGAGGAACTTAGGAAGTTTTAGGGTGGAAGATCACAACCATAGACTCCGATTTCTGTATAGTTTTGGTAAAGATACCAATCCCTTGTGGTGGCTTGATCAACTAGCTGCAATACTTTGACAATTTCCTCACTGATTCTTGGCACTGGAGTGCTGCTCATAAGACTAATAGCTAGATGAATAAACCATTCTGTGAAATGTTTATATGTAAATTCTTCCTTTTCCTTCATTCCCATTGAATTCCAAAAGATCACTGATTGTTGGTTGCCTTCCTCATCTAGCTTCTGTAAGGTGAATGGAAACTTGTCTCCTTGAAAATATATAAAAAGGTATACAAGCACTGAAGTATACTTGAATACTTATTCAGTGTTAAACTAGACTAATTGTTGATGTATGGCTTTAGCTAGGAATTGACTGAATTTATTTTTTCCCACTTTAGGATTGGAATCAGTAGAAAAGATAGACAAGAAACCTAAGATGGATTCATTAACATATTGATCAGAATTGTGACCAAGCAGATAAGACAGAATGGTGGTGATTTGCGTGGTTCTGTCTGGAAACATGGATGAATCATAGGGGGGATTTATTTTACGCAAAGGGCTATCTACAGCTAGGAAAAGTTCAAGAGTTTGAGATCTTTTAGTAAAATCTAGCTTTTGATAGGCTTCTATCAGGATTTCATGAAAAAAAGGATGGGTTGGTGCCATAGTTGGGGCCTGCAACATATTTTCAATGGACTCAGCATTGATGAAGCAGAGGATTTCTCCGGTGGGTGAAATGATTGCTTTTTGATTGGGATCATAGGATTCATGGAATTTCCTAAAAAATTCAGGTGCTCTGTTTATCCGAGGGAAAATGTAATGAGAAAGGTGGGAGTCCCAAAGTCCTATTTCATCTGTCTGATCAACTAATTGATCTTCCATCCAACAATAAATTTCATATAAATCAAATTGAGAGGAAGACTTAATAATTTTAAAATCTTTGTTGACCAGGGGAGTATGATGGAATTCAACTTGTGGATAAATGAGAAGATTTGGGATTTCAACAATTTCTTTTCCCTTAGGAGGCATCTTGTTCAGTGAATTATAGGTTGAAAGTGATAGGAATGGAAGAAATCCGTCTGAAACACAATGATAACAAAAAAATAGTGTAACTGAAAGTAGATAGGTGGATCTGGTTATCAGCTTGGTTCTGAGCATAATGACAAATTCAGTTGAATGATGAGTCCATCATTTAGGTTGCATGCCTGAAATCTCTAGTGATGAATTGAGTTTCAAAAATATACTGTAACAGGTTTCATGAAGGAACATGGTTTATAATGAACAAAAATGGAGTGGGGTTGTTTAATTAATGGCTAATCCTTATTAATTATCCAACGAGACTGATAAACGTGTGTATGGGGCATAAATTTGCGGGAGTTGCAAATTAAATGAATAATGGATAAGCGACAGCTAATTGGACAGAGGAAGTGACATGGAGCGGACATGGACAGTGACGTAGGAGTGGCGGTAAATGGTCAAATGTAAACCGCGTTTAGGAGCGAGTTAGAGTGGTAAGTGGTTTCGGGATTTTAAGTCCCAAAAGACTAGGATGGGGGAAAAATAGTTTGGTGGGTGGTTTCCAAAACTGCCCATTTCAAACCCCCCCGATAATAAATTTCGGATGGAAATTGAGGGCTGAGGAGCGATGTGGGCCATCAGATTTAGGGCGAGTGTGTAGGATGTAAGATAAGATGAATGGGATTTAAGAATGGAGGTGGAATGTGATGGTGGGGTCAAGATTTATAGCAGATGTGACAATTGTAGGTTGTGGATGAATGAATAATTGGAAGTTAAAATATTTGCATAATTACATTGATAATTAGGATTTATGGTTAATTAAAACCCATACCATATGCACATGTGTGCAATGTTATAACTCAGGATAAAATCCTTTCATGCTCCAATTGTATTCCATTTGTCTACATACCCTTATCTTTCCTAACATTTTCTCACTTAGTTCTCTAAGAGCATTTATACTAGCAACTCAATACTTTCCTTTTAATGACTAATCTACTTCTATCCCTTATTTCCTCTATTGGCTTAGATGAAACAGTTGAACCAATTTTAATTGCTACCTATTGACAAACAATTTAAATAAAATCCAATCATGACTAAACTGCACAATTGGATTGTATGAACTAGTGTGGCATTTAAACAATCTGCACACAACCTTTATTTGCAAAAATAAAATTGACTAAGAGTAGTGGCATTTGGATTTGCAACACTTTCAGAATTTATCATATTTTTTTTTTTTAGCCTAACATTTTATTTTTGCCTTAATTTTTTTAGGGCATCTATTCTAATATTTTATTTGATATGGGCTCATTCATCAAAATATCCCTAACATTTTTTGATTCAATATTCTTTTTGTCCATATCCTAACTTAAAATTTTTTTGAAATATATTTTCATTTTTTTACTAATTGATACTAACTTACCAAAACCACAAAATTCTACAACAACAACTCCAATTGGGGACTGCTTTCTCCTATAGAATGCATAGAACCTGCAGATCCATGTGCCTTCTCCTCGGGCTATGGAGTCTTTGCTGTGAAAACTCACATTGACAGTTTGAAAAATAAAACAAACCGGACTTTTTACAATGGTAATAATGAAATCTACTTCAATTTCTCAATACTGAATATAATGTTTGAGAAACCTTCCATTAACAAGATAAGGGGAATACAGACCCTCAAGATTTTGTAGCACAAAAGTATTGTTTCCCATTACTTCAGCAATAGCTAAAGGTCCAAACCATAGGTTTCCAAACTTGCCATGTTTTCCCTTGCCTTGTTTTCTGGAATCCCATCTTAGAACTAGATCACCCTCCTTGAAGTCCCTTTCCCTTGCTCTTCTGTCAAACAAGCTCTTCATCTTATTCTGATACTTTTTCAATTTGTATTTAACTTCATCTCTGTTTTCACTTAGTTCAATAATTTGGTTTAATCTCCTTGAAAAATCATCAGGTTCATTAGTTGAATCTTGTAGGAATTTTAAAACAGGGAAGACCAATTTGGTAGGGAAGATTGCATCTTTCCCATAGACCAACTGAAAAGGAGATTTTACAATAGATCCCTTTGGAGTAATTCTGTTTGCCCATACTGCATAAATTAGATGAGAGTTCTAGCTCTTTTTATGATCTGCTATTTTTTTTTTCATTACCTTTATCAGACTTTTATTTGATGATTCTACAAGAACATTACCTTGAGCATAATATGAAGTTGAATGATGTAACATAATCTGATATTTTTGGCAAAATTGAATCATTTTAATATTGAAAAATGTTGTGGCATTGTCAATAACAATTTGGGTTGGGCAACCAAATCTAGACAAAATATTTTCTTCAATGAATTTGATTACTACTGAATCAGTAGCATTTCTTACTAGAATTGCTTCCACCCATTTGGTAAAGTAGCCAATTGCAGTGAGGATCCATCTATGTTGATTTCTTGAAGTGGGATGAATTTCTCCAATAAAATCTAGTTCCCGTTGGAGAAAAGGTGCTCAGACTATTGTTGGGATCAGTGGAAGAGCTGCTAGATTTTGCTTACTAGCAAACATTCGACAAGGGACACAACTTCTCACCTTTGCTCCTACTTGTAAGAACAATGTGGGCCAATAAAATCTTGCCCTTAATATCTTATATGTTGTTGCTCTTCAAGCATAATGTCCTCCACAAAATCTTGTATGAAACTGATCAATTAAGACGAGACAAACATATAAGAAATGTAATTTGGCTTATGAAGCAAGGAGCGGGAACAATAGACAAGGAAGGCAACGACAACAACGACATCAATCTTGGAGTAGAAACGAGTATGTATCTTGGTTCTTCGCCTCCTTTGCAATGTCAACCTGGTTTTATTCTCGCTGGGGGGAGAGGGAGATACCCGAGAAGGGGAATTGGGAGAAACACAAAGGGAAATGGAGGAGGCGCTGAGCACCTCTAGTCTGGCTATACGTCTTTGTTTTGAGCCTGTCGGGATTTGACCTTGCTTGTGGTTGTGTGGACCTTCATTTGGGTGGCAGTGGAAACTTGGGTTATACATATTGTGAGGTTGAATGTTGGGGTCAGGGAGGTAGAAATTCGACATCGGAGGTTGAGGGTGGGAAAGAGAAGCTAGTGTGTTGGGTAGGAGGCTGGACCAGTGGCCGCAAAAATGGTAATCTACAGGGAATTGAGAGTAACTATTGTGCTAAGAGACCAGATAGGACCCCTGAGGGGGATGTCGGGCATGATGAGGGCAGTGGAATGTTTATGGCTCACTCAGAAAAGGGGAATGGGGTTGGGTTGATGTTTAGCTCAATTGCATGGCATTGGCTGAGGTTTGTTGACCAAACTGAGCACGCGAGACAACGGGGAGGGAGGGGTGAAAAGCTAGAAGGGATAGGGAGTCCGGACCCTGCTCAGGATTGGCTCTTCGCCCATTTTTCCCCTGGTACTGCTAGTAAAATAGAAAAAATCAATGAACAAGGAGAATGATAGCATTGGCAATTACAACTGGGACAGTAACCATGGATATAATATGTTACTGTGCTTGTGGTTAACAATTCTTTCCTGTGAACAAGTTTCGAACAATGGCGATATGGCTTGGCCAACGAGAGGAGGGGAACGTGGGAGATGAGGTCGAGAGCTTGGAAAGGCTAAGGACCCGCGCACGTCGGAATCACGTAGAGGAAGGAAATTGATGGAGCACCTCATCAGTGAAGCATCTACAACATACCGAGAGGGAACAGATGAAGGCATTCAGAATCTGCTAGAAGAGAGGGAGGAGGAAATCAAGCAAGGCAGTGAGACAAAGGAGGAGATGGAGAACTGGAGGACACTAGTCCAGGACCCTGGGAATACCAAAGGAAGGATAACCCAAATTAAGCAGACATTATACCTCTACTGGCCTATGAAAATCCTAATGGGTAAGGCCATGGAACAAATCTTGGTGGGGATGGGAGTCTCTCTCTAAGGGATGCCGAGCTACAAACAAGATCTGTAGAGAATTCAGTTTCAACTCCACAAACATGACAGTAGATTGCACAGAATTGAAAGACATATTCCATGCATCCTGGAGCTGTTTGAGATGCCTGGAGCAACTGTAAAGGATTCGACACCTGTGGAATCGGCATTGCAGGAGGAGGAGGGCTAGTCAATTTACCATGTTTACTTTTGTTATATATGCAGTTAATATTTACTTTTTGTTATGCATGTATAAGGATAGATAGATATATAGAATGGTCATGAAACAAAGACATATATAGCTTGGCTAGAAAGATTGAAACTTTATTGTTTTTGGATGGTTTACAATCAGGATAGGTGGCCAACAGACTTAGTTTCCCATTGGGTAAGTTGAAGCCACCTACCCAACCTATGTGGTGTAAAATTGATGATTATAAATAGAAAATGAAAGGTCTTGCCAAGCTTAACAAAAAAAAGCATTTATTCAAAATTTGTCCTTGATAGATAATTCCACAATAATCATAAGAGTTTTTAAAAATATCTAACCTAAAGAACATATACATCAACTAATTTATCACTAATTCCTTGGACCTAGCAAATAAGGTTTAAATTTGTATACTTTTGTCGCGTCCTCCACTCAAATAATAGGGACTAGCTAATATGAATTATTAATGAATCACAACACTTGGGCAATTGAAAGTGATGAAGATGCAATATCATAAACATGTGAGAGTAGTGGAGCAATTCAAACCTGGCACACACTTACTCTAGTGCCTTATCTGTTCAATATTTTTAATTTAATTTTTTAATTATCTTAACAAAAAAGTTTGAATTTGTATACTATTATTGCATCCTCCAGTCAAATAATAGGAACTATTAATGAATCACAACACTTTGGGCAATTAGAAGTTATAAATACATAATCATGTGAGAGTAATGGGGCAATTCAAATCTAGCACACTCATGTGAGAGTAATGGGGCACTTCAAACCTGGCACACACTTACTCTAGTGCCTTATCTGTTCAATATTTTTAATTTTATTTTTTAAATATCTTAGCAAAAAAATTTGAATTTTTATACTATTATTGCATTCTCCACTAAAATAATAAGAACTATTAATGAATCACAACACTTTGGGCAATTAGAAGTTATGAATACATAAGCACGTGAGAGTAATGGAGCGATTCAAATCTAGCACACTCTTAGTCTAGTGTCATATCTTTATAATGTTATACCAAAACACCCTTCCTCGTAAATTACATGTTTATTTATGTATTGTTCGCACATTTACCCAATATATGTCCCTAGTTGTGGTCATAACGTAGTGCCCTCCTTAGAAATTTTGAATAATAAACACATATTCAATGGAGATTATACTGATCATGTACTATTGCGGAATGCATACACAATACATAAGCTCCTCTACGTTGATCATCAACATAGAAGCATCAATAACAATAAAACATCAAGAGCATGCACACATTAACACAGTATGTAACCCAGGGAAAGCTTACAGCTGAAAACCCTACACTATCTGTATATTAATCATTGAGAACATGTAACATTACAATAGTCAATACTTCTCACAAGTATCCAGCATTATCTCCACCTGTTACACACAATACAACTCAGATCTGATCTCCAAATCTATTCCACTACTTGCTTGCCTCCACTGCTCAAAACCTGCTCAAGAATGGATGAGAATGGTTGAACCAAACTCGTATTTACCTCAAAAGAATCACTCACACTGGGAATCACGTGAGAAGAGGGTATAATCACTTGGTATTGGCCAATTCTCATTGGCATAACCCAATCCCATTGAGTGTGCAAATCCTCATGCATAACTATAGTCACAACTGATAGCAATCTGATCCTCTAACACCTATCCCTGCTGAACTGAACATGCACTGACATGCAATTGAGTTAACTGATGTATTCTTTAGTTGCATTATGAGTTAATAATTAGTTTAACAACTCATAATTAGTCTATTTGTAGTTAGACTAATTACAACTAGTTTAACCAAGTCAAACTGAACACAACTCCATCAACTCCACAATCAACTCCACCAAACTCAACTGATTGAGTTCTATCTGAATTCATGCATGCAACAACTCAAATGACCCACAAAGAAAACATATTTCCTTCTGACAGCTGCATGTGCCACATCTGTAGCTCAAAGTGAAGTGCTCCAAGAGAATAAGATAAAGTTTATAGTCTAAATATTATTATAAGCTAATAATATTTGGCTGCTCTATAATTAGACTTGACAGTGTCACCGCTGTTGTCTAAAAATAGAAGTCCATCTATTTTTTCCAACTTGATCAATCATCCATAAACAGCAACCTGCAATCCATAGACATGATCCATATGTCTAAAAATAGACATAGTCTAAAAATAGACTTGCGCCAAAAATAGCATGCGGGCCCACTTAGTGAAGGCGCTCTTTTCACTAAGCTCCATCATCTTGTTGCAATCTCAACACTCCCTCTCGACAAGATATGGATTATCAGCAACCCCTATCATGCCTCGGTGGTACTCGAATTTGCTCCTGGTGAGAGCCTT
>APFE031101393.1:33443-64551 GCA_000404065.3 Pinus taeda
CCTTATATTATAATACCATATATCATATTCATTTGTCTTTAGTTTTTTACACACAGGTAATTACTAACTCTATTTTACACCCCCTTCTCGGCTCATGGAAGCTTGGTTTTTCTCATAGATTTGATAGTGTAACATGCTTTACAATATTATCCAAAACAACAGTGGTTGCATGATGAGATCAAGTAAAGTAGAAACCCAAGTTTAGATGTCCAGGTAGATTTAATGACTTTGTCTCATTGTACTTGTAGTTTTGTGTAGAAAGTATCCCAGATTTAAAGGTATTGAGATAAGGCATTGGGTCTTTGAACCAATATACATCTACATCACTCAAGATTACATGGTAACCAAATGGTAAGAATTACAAGAAAACTAGTGATTTTATTTTTGTTATTCTCTAAGGAACGTAGTTCGAAAGAGGCATTCATTAAAGCTAATATTAATTGTAGGTCCAATCATAAACACTTGTAACCCATGAAGAACAACAAACTTGAAAAACTGATGATTTATTGCACAAGCAAGAAAAATTTTGATTTTGAGCTACCTTAGTTGGAAAACTCATCTCATCAAAGTGTCTCTATATTTATTTTCCACCATTGTAAGAATTATATTGTTTCTTGATTAGTGATTTTATAGAGCATAAATTCCAAGGAGAAATATAGGGATAAGGTCAATGCAGGTTTCAAATCAACTATTAGCTTTGATGTTGAATAATCTATTTTCCTCCCTTCTGCATTGCTTACATGGATACGTTCAACTTTTGGGTCTCTCTTTATGGTTCCTAGGATCATATTCTTACAAATATATGAGTTTCCAGTTGTATGAACTAAATATTTATCTAATATTACTAAAGGTTTTGGTTATTCCTTTTATCCAAAAAAAAGCCTTCTTAATCTCATAAAAAACTCTGCAATTTTTAGTAGACATTTGAGGCCTTCATATTGGCATTGATGTCAGAAATTGCAAATTATTACTTTATAGCTTATTGATATCTGGGCTCATCTTGAGGATTTATCAAGTAATATTTTTCATTGCCCTCCACTGGTTTCACAAGGTTGTTTGAAAAATTAGTTGGATGAAAATCAAATGAACCATATAGAGCTCTTAGATATATAGACAATTAGGAATATGATTACAAACTAAGATCTAATTGAAAGAGGTAAATATTTTGGAAAAGATGAAATGTAGGCACTGTGTATACTGGCACATTAATGTTCTTAGGGTGATATGCTTATCGCCCCTCTAGGGTGACATGTGAGTTGTTCATCATTATATTCAAGTCTTGTCCATCTGAGGTGCCATTTGACATATTTGATGCAGTACATGTTCTACATATTAGAAGATATCTCATGTTCCTCTAAATTAGTAGATTTGGTAAATGCATATTTTACATTGTTGGGAACAAAATCTTTGACATGGGATCACATAGATAAATGTAGTATTTCGCTAGCATTCTATTTATGCTTTCATATTTATATTATGACATTTCCTCTTATAAAAAAAAAAGCACTCCATTCTCATAACCACACATTAGGAGTCAACTGACATAGTAACTACCTCTAGTCAA
Source organism: Pinus taeda (assembly GCA_000404065.3). Taxonomy (NCBI): domain Eukaryota; kingdom Viridiplantae; phylum Streptophyta; class Pinopsida; order Pinales; family Pinaceae; genus Pinus; species Pinus taeda. The sequence continues at coordinate 35,008 of APFE031101393.1, forward strand.
CTAGGAGGTGTGTTACATCTACTTAGATGGGCTCCTTATTGCTACTTAGAGAACAACCTATATTAGGAGGGATACCCAGGTAATTTTTTATATGACCTAGCCTTTGATCCATTAATTCCAAGTGTTGTTGCAATTTATCGAAAGAGAGAAGAATGTCCTCTGAGAGTTCATTTATGTCTATCAACACTTTATCTAGGAGGAATTTTAACTACATATAGGTATCCAGAATTTACATGTATTAGTTATATCTCCAACGAGTATGTCTGGCATTTAGAACCCAATAAAAAATATCTACCAACACTCCAATGCCTATAAGGGTACGATGCTTGTCTTCCAACTCCCTTTCAACCTGAAATAATTCCTCTTGCTCATGTTATGGAGTGAGTTACCTTAATCGATTTATTGAGTTTTCATCCCTCTATTAGGCTTAAGTATGCCCCCTTCTTAATATGTGTCTCTACAATGAACATGGGCATGTTGATGCAACATGATAGCTTGCCTTGGAGTAATTCGATCCCCAAATTGGACTCAGAATCTTACAGAATAGGAGGAAAAATCCATAAAATAATTAGAATTTTTAGGACTAAGAATGGAATTTTCCTTAGGAAGAGGCCTAATATACCTTACACAAAATGGAATCTTAGTGACTTCTGGAGATAAAGAAGACCCTCTCACAGAAGTGAGCTCAAATCCCTCACCCTATCCTGAAAGAAAAAACCACACTAAAACCAAAATAATGAAGATCAAAGAAATTTTCCTGGTGGAGATCTATGACCAATATCAATCACCTTCTATGACCTAAAATCTAGGAAGGACTTCAAATGTTTGATGATGGTGGCATGGTTGTTTCCTCTTCAAACCTAATTGAAGCATTGGAAGAGCTGACAAGGGTATAGAAAATATACAGATGACCATTGGGGTTGAAGGAAACATCAGTAACGAGCCCATTTTTTCTACCTAATCTCCTAATAGAGTTTCCCCTGTAACGTGGGCCCATATTAGTTACCCCATCTAGGCACCAAAGACGAATTTAAATCATGAATCACAACTACTAAAGATACAAAAGTCTCTGAAATTAGGCTTGTTGAGGAGGCTCCTTCCCTAAACAACTGCCATGAGACTTGTATTTGGGTTGGATACCACCCATGAATTCATGAAAAATGATTTCCTTGAGTCAAAAACTAAAACATAACCTCATCACATGACAACCATTAAATGCAATATTTATGAAACTAGGCAGAGTGATAAGCTCTTCAAGAAAGAAAATATCAATCCAAGATTTGTTAACAAGCTTTATTGTATGTCTAACTATCAAACAATTATTACAACATTTGATAAGGAGCTCCATGTAGATTGCTAGGAGATAGTTGAAGAGGCTTCCCCTAGCCCATTGCATGCAGCCAGTCAAACCTTTATGGGATGTGTCACCATGTCCAACATGCATGTGCCTTGGTGGGAAAATAATAACCTTCCCCACCATTTTTCAAATCGAACACCTTATTCAAAGTATATATTAAATATTATTAATAATATAATATATATTTATAAATAACAAAAAAAATGTAATCTACTCTATAATGTTTAATAAAGAAAAAGTGTTAGATATCATAAAAAAAAAAAATTTAAAAAAAAAGCCCAACCTTAATATGGGATAGAGATAGCTCATCCTTCACCTTTTCAACATTGATAATCCATCGTGTTGGAGTTGTCATCATGGTGAAATATCCCCATTCTGAGAAGAAAAATGAAATGAAAATATTATCTTAGACAAAAATATGAAATTTGGTTATATGTTTTCACATAAAAAATCTATCAATTTAATGGAAGGAAATAGGTTATTATTGTTGAGATTAGATAGATGGTCCATGTTGTAATTCTGATGCAACCAAATGATTTGAAAATGACATGCCTTGCATTGAAATAGCTTGAGTCCCCAATGTTATTTTAGTGTTGCAACTTAAATATTAGATCAAGATTATTATTAGATAGCAACATGACTAGTATATGGTATTTATGCTTTAAACAAAATATGGTTGATACATTAAATGGATTTAATATTGGTGTTGAATTTTAGCATAATGTTTTCATTTAATAAATCTATAGCCTGTATTCATGAAATATTAAAGAATATTCCAAGTGGTGTTCCCTCCAAAAATTTATGTGCCGAAATCATGGACCATTATGCCCATTATTCCACCCTTGAAACTTGAAGCAACTCATATGAATAAGTATACATAATATCAACCAGCAGTTTAGTCCAGGAAGATTGTGAGATTTACTTTCTCCTTATCTTGTCCTGCTTTGCCTTTATAAACTTTCTATTACCCCTATTGCCTCCGGCACCAAGAGAGAAGCCATGGAAGCTACTAATACTCAAATGGGGTATATACACAACTGAAGAACTCAGATGTCCTTATTCAGATCTGCGAGAGACAGAGCTTTTAAAAAGACACCTGTAACACATGCAAAATCCCGTGGGCGCACAATTTACCACTTGCCTGCCTCTTTCAAACACGCAAAATCTCGTGGGCCCACAATTTTACCACCTGCCTACCTCTCATCCTTCTTGCATACCCAACGTCTTTACCCCTGTGTCTTTTGCATGTCCAACATGTCACACGGCCATAATAGGCGGGTGTTTGACGAAGCTCTGTAGGGATCTGCCTCTAGTGTTACCGTGGAAAATAGTAGACTGCCCGAGTGTCATGGTAGGGTAGGTGCGGAGATATTTTTGCAGGGAAACTTGCAAGTACAGTTTGGGGGGAGGCGGATGGGTAAGCTCGCTCGAAAAACCACAAGATGTATCACTCGACCGAGGGTCGCCTTCAAGCCATGAATTTCGCTCTGGTTTGTGCAAGTAGAAAAAAAGACAATGTGAGCAGTCAAAATTCAAGAACTATTGGCCTTGTCATTAGATCGGGAGACTTTGCCATGCACAAAAGAAGAAGAGTGTCTGAATATGGTCCATGTACATCATCACAAGTTGCATCTGACAAACCAGGTAAGCACATAATAAACTCTCAAAGTTGAACTCTAGATCGCAAGGGTCTTCTGATAGAACTTTTTCATTAAAATAAAACTTTCATGTAGTACAAAAGAAAGAGAAATTTCATGAAAAGGTTAAGAATGAAAACCTAGGTCTAGAGTCTCCAAAATGTAGTATATGCAACAACGGATTAGAAGGGTTTTAGATGCAGCATGTCGGTCCTTTATCCATTGTTTGGGTTTCCTCTTAAAGGACTAATTCAAAAAAAAAAACCCTTTCTTTAATTCTGGGAATGCAAGTTCTGCAATCTTCAAAAATTTGGAAATCAACATTGTTTTTGTTTTCGGTGCACAATTAAATAAGCAAAGTGACCCTTTTTTGTCAGATTTCTTTAATGCTACATGCAAGTTTTGATTATTTTTGAACTTCTGAAAGTTTACAACCTAATAAGAGTACCTCATTTTACAGTTCGGTATGCATTTTTGTATTGCAAAATATTTATGTGAACAAATACCTTAAACTAATTAATGTAGTTGAAGTTGGAGTCTAAGGGTTTTCAAATCTCTATTTTTCCATATAAATGTTATGCTAATCTAATGAATTGAATAACTATTTATTTTATGACTTGTTTAAGTACTATGAGTTGTTTAAGTCTACATCTTGCAGATTGAAAATAGGAAAGAAACCTTACTTGTGAAGTGCAGAACTTTGATTGGGGAAAAACCAGAATGAGTGCTCATGTACACATTCGTACGAGTGACTTACCCTTCCAAATTTCATGTTTTATAAAATATTTTAAGCAATGCTAAAATAAAAAAAAAAAGCATTTCAGTATTTTTTCATGATAAAAATATGAAAATTATGGATTCAAGTGAATTCTACCTACAGTCAGACGTGGTTGGAGATGAAATATTTTGAATGGTTACTTGGCCATTCGGACCAGTCTTTGCCTTTTAAATATTGGCCATGTCAAACTATCCTCCAAAGGAAAGGTCGGGCTTTGCTTGTCGTGTGGGAGTATGCGGCCACTTGGAAAAAGTACACAAGGTAAATCCTGAACAGATGGAAATATTAAAATGAAAATGATAATACTGGCCATGTCAAAGCCTGCTCCAAGGAAAGGCCAAGCTCCGCTTGGCATGTGGGAGTATGCTGCCACTCTGGGAAAGTGCATAAGGTAAATCCTTTCAAATTTCTATCACTGATGATAGAAGAAGGTGTTTTGAGATGAACTATAACCTTGTCTACTTCAATGGCTTTGCAATGAGGCTGATGTTTGCTTCAATTGCTTCAAGTAGAGAGTCGGTGGCAGTCGGCAGTGGCCGTGGGCGACAAGTGTAAATAATGGTGGTAGCCAGCAGTAACATGTGTAATCACCACTTAAAACCTTTTGAACAAAGGTTTATGCAACGTTGCCCCAGCTATATACAAAATCACAAAACTTTGGATAAAATGGATCAGTATGGCGTATTCATATGAAATCAATCGATATCCTAGTAATAAGACCTCCAAAACAAAATTTTGGATAAAATAAAAAAACCACGATATGTTTTTTTAAAGCATTGGTTAAATGTAACGGTGCGCCTGAATTAATATGAAATATATCGCTGATCGATCGCTATAGTCCTTGCTATGCCAGAGGCAGCGACTAATAACATGGAAACTAGTAATTATAGGTGTAACACAAATTGTGAAATTAGTGATAATTTTAATAATAATATTTATTTTTCAATTATTAATAATTGATAGTAATATAGAACCTAGTAATAATAGGTGTAACATTAACTGGGATAATTCTAATGAATTTAACTATTTTGATTCTAATAACTATAATAGCATTAGTTTTAATAATAGTGACATTATAAAGGATTTTATTAATATTAATAATTTCAATGATACTTTATTATATTTTTTTAATAAAAATAATAATAATTTTCTTGCATCATTAGTTCATTTTGTTAAATAATAAGTTATTAATTTTTCAAGTTCTCTTTTGATTCTCGAGTTTATCGTTTTATTGAGAAAAAGTTGAATTTTTCTCTAGCCCCTAGAAAGATTCCAGTTGAAGAGATCATGTGCTCCATTGAATCTGGCGTCAGGGAGTTGCCTGATCACATTAAGGATGTTATTAGGCACGATTGTTCTATGATTCTTAAGAATGCTAAGCCGCCTAAAAGCAATATTAGCAAGTCAGAATTTAAAGCACTAAAATCTTTAAACAATAATCTTGATGTTGTTGTCCTTAAAGTAGATAAAGGAGGAGGGATGGTGATTTTAGATAGAGATGATTACTGGAAGATGTTAGATCACATGTGCAACATTGGGAGTTATAGAAATCTAAACAAGAACTCCATTAAAAAGGTTTCAAAAATTGTTGCCTTGGATATTAAGTCTAATAGATCCATGAGCTCATTAAGTCATAAGCTTATAGAAAGTAACCCTCTCATTCCTAAGATCTATGGGCTTCCTAAGATTTATAAGGAAGGGCCCCCCCTAGACCTATTGTCAATACCATAGGTGGGCCAATGTATCTCCTTGCTAAGTATTTAGCTCAGAAGCTTAAACCTTTATTAGGTAAGTCTACTTCTTGTGTTAAGGATTCTTTCTCTTTTGTGAATGAGTCAAAAGATGTGAAATTTGAGCTTGAAGATTTTATGGTTAGTTTTGATACGTTTCTCTTTACACTAACATCCCTATTAAGGAGGCTATTGATGTTATCAATCGCATAATGGATCTTGATACTACCAAGCTCGTAGAGATTTGCCTTACCTCAACCTTATTTAGTTTCGAAGGTGAATTCTGTGAGAAAATATGTGGGGTAGCGATGGGTTCTCCCCTTTCTCCAGTGGTTGCTAACCTTTTTATGGAAGATTTCAAATAAAGAGCTTTAGCTTCGGCTCGATTTAAGCCAAAATTTTGGAAGATATTTGTTGATGATACCTTCAACTTATGGATCCATGGTCAAGAAAAAATAGTATATTTTTTCGCGCATCTCAATAATTAATTTGATTCCATTAAATTTACCATGGAATGTGAGGTTAATGGAAGCTTACCCTTCCTTGATGTGTTTATCTCAAGGAAAGATGATGATTTTTTCTCCCACCAGGTTTTTCATAAGAAAACCCACATTGAACAGTATCTTCATGCTAAATCTCATCACTTTCCAGCCCAGAAACTAGGGGTTCCCAACACTCTAGCTACTATGGCTTTAATATTTTTTTATAAAGATCATCTGACTGATGAGAAAACCCATCTCTTAAGTGTCTTCAAGAAGAATGGCTATACTAAGTTCCAAGGTTTCCGAGCCTTTTTAAAAGCGAGTTAAGGACCTAGAACTAAGGAAGAGTCGGTTGAGGTGGCCTCTAGTGTCCAACTTCCCTTTATCTAGGGGACGAGTGACAAGATTGTGAGGATAATGAGGAAACAAAAGATTGGCTCCACCTTTAGACATTTAAAAACCATTTGTGGCTCTTGAATATTTGTAAAAGATCCTATTGACCCCAAAAGCATGAAGGGTGTTTATTTAATTCCGTGTTCTTGTGAAACCCCTTACATTGGAGAGACTAGTCATTCCATTTCTTAGAGGATTCAAGAGCATGCAGTGGACCTTAGACACGGTAGGACTCACTCCTCTGCTCTAGCGGAACATGTTAAATTTTTATTATGTATTAATGTTTATCAACTATTCATTTTATTATACACGGTTATATTGCAATCAGTTTGACTCTAAATTTTCTATGTGAGATGTTGGCTTAAATCATGAATCACAGAAACATCCAATATGAGAAAACTTGAAATGTATCATGAAATAAATGTCTTTAATTATTATGAATTAATGTTTATCAACTATTCATTTCATTTTATTATACCTAATATTAACTCTTAGGTTATTTTAATCGGGAATCAACGATTGCAAATTATTACATTAAAATTTGTAATTTTTAACTATTAATATTTAAATAATTGGTGAATCAAATATTTGATAATTATCTATCAAAAAATTCTTTATTAATTATTTTTCTTTACAAATTATATTCCATATATTTACTGAAGTAGAACAAAACAAAAAAACACTAAATAAACTAAAATTTTATTGTACTTAAATTTTAATGATTTGTTAATAATAAATATTAAAATATTTAATTCATAATTACATTATTATATTATTTAAAATTAAATAATTTATTTTTAAATTATTATTATTATGTTAATTTAATGTAATATTTTTCTGTATTCAATTATTAATTTTTTTATAAAAAACAAATATCAAAATTAAATAATTACACTCGATCACATGGCTTTCACTTAACCTTAATCGTTTTTTTTAATAAAAACTTTCTATTCAACCAGAATAAATGTAAGCAAATCAAATGGTAATGAGTTCAAAATGTAATTTGATGGATGGAACACGCAATTTCTGAAAAGAATCCACCGAATACAAGCAACACACATTATAGAGGTTGCGTCTTGATTGTGATTAGAGTCGTTTATAGAGATGGAAGAATTGTTTTGATGGCTAAATTTAAAAAATCTTGTAGAAATAGTGTTTAAGATACCTAAAATTTTGAAGTTTAACAATTATAATTTAGATTTACAAAAATCTAAGTTATGCTACCAGATTTTCTCTAAATATAATTATAATTTAGATATAGATGTCTTTGAAATATTCTTAGGATGTTGACTATACTTATATAAATAAAAGTACATTTTGCAAAATTACCTATCACAATTCCTAGAAAATCCTAAATTTTAAAATAAATACGCATTGTTTTTTTTTTAAATAAAAACTTGTGACCAGAAACCTATATAATAATTCAGTTGTGATTAATTAAGAGTTAGCAATACATTTATTCTTTGTAAAAGTTTCATAATAATAATATTTTGAAAAATATTTATGATTAATTGAGTGATTATTATGTTTATAGGTAGGTTTATTTTGAAATAAGATTTCTAGAAGTTTAATTTAATTAAAACAAGTATGATGTGGATGATATGGATTTTTAGTAATGATGAATAGAAAATTGAAATTGATTTTAAAAGTAATTATATTTTTTTCATTTTTCAATTTAATTAAAAAATGATCATGTCTTTAGGTGTGGGATACTAGGTTCTTCTTCTATTTTTTTTTAAATGTATTTTTTTATACATTCAATATAAAAATAAATTCATACTCATACTTATAGTGTTTTTTTGTTTTGTTTTGTTTTGTTTTGTTTTTTTTTTTTAAATGTATATATATATATAATTATATAATTAATAATAAATAAAGTTCTAAAATTTAGTTCATTTATATTTGGTTTTTTGGTAAATCTTTTTGATAATATGAGATGTAATTACGAGGTAAGTGTTTAATGCTTATAGCATTTACTTAACTATTTAATTTTATAGTTTGGGTGAACTATTTATTTAAATGTGTTTTAAAAAAAAAAAAAAATCCTCCACCTCATCAATATTTATTCAAAATTTATTAAATTCTTGTTTATAACCATCGGGTCCTTGATAGGTAGTTCCATAGTAATCATAAGATTTTTTAAAAAGCTCTAGCCTAAAAAACATATACATAAACTAATTGATCAATAATTTCTTGGACCTAGCAAAAGGTTTGAATTTGTATACTATTATCACATCCTCCACTTGCTAAGTATTTAGCTCAAAAGCTTAAACCTTTAGTAGGTAAGTCTAGTTCTTTTGTTAAGGATTCTTTCTCTTTTGTGAATGAGTTGAAAGATGTGAAATTTGAGCCTGATGATTTTATGGTTAGTTTTGATATTGTTTCTCGTTACATTATAATCCCTATTAAGGAGGCTATTGATGTTATCAATTGCATAACGAATCCTGATACTGCCAAGCTTGTAGAGATTTGTCTTACCTCGACCTTCTTTAGTTTCAAAGGCAAATTTTATGAGAAATGTGCGGGGTAGCAATGGGTTCTGACCTCTCTCTAGTGATGGGTAACCTTTTTATGGTAGATTTTGAATCAAAAGCTTTAGCTTTGGCTCATTTTAATCCAAAATTTTGGAAATTATTTGTTGATGATACCTTCAACTTATGGCCCCATGGTTAAGAAAAATTAGTATTTTTTTTTGAGCATCTCAATAATCAATCTGATTCCATTAAATTTACCATGGAATGTGAGGTTAATGGAAGCTTAGCCTTCCTTATGTGCTTATCTCAAAGAAAGATGATGTTTTTTTTCTCCCACCAGGTTTTTCGTAAGAAAACCCACATTAAACAGTATCTTCATGCTAAATATCAACACTTTCTAGCCCAAAAACTAGGGGTTCTCAACACTCTAGCTACTAGGGCTTTAAGGGTTTTTAATGAAGACCATCCAGCTGATGAGAAAAGCCATCTCTTAAATGTCATCAAGAAGAATGGTTATAATAAGTTCCAAGGTTTCTGAGCCTTTTTAAAAGCTAGTCAAGGACATAGAACTAAGAAAGAGTCGGTTGAGGTGGCCTCTAGTGTCTAACTTCCCTTTATCCAAGGGACGAGTGGCAAGATTGCTAGGATTATGAGGAAACAATAGATTGGCTCCACCTTTAGACCTTTAGAAACTATTCGTGGCTCTTTAAGATCCGTCAAAGATCCTGTTGATCCCAAAAGCATGAAGGGTGTTTATTTAATTCCATGTTCTTGTGGAACCCCCTACATTGGAGAGACTGGTCGTTCCATTTCTCAGAGGATTCAAGAGCATGCAGCTGACCTTAGACATTGTAGGACTCGCTCCTCTCCTCTAGCGAAACATGTTGAATTATCAAAACACCATATTTTCTTAGAGGATTCTTAGGTCCTCGCTACAGTTAATCATTTCCATCACCATAAATTACGAGAGACCATTGATATTGAAAAGAGAAGTAAGACTTGGACAAAGAGGCTTTGTTGTAGATCGAAACCGAAAATATTATGATAATAGAAATAACCCAAGAATAACAAGATAGAAATAGATAGAAATTCTTCTTTATTATCAAACCCTTATGGTAGGGCAACACCATACATTCACTCCTTAAGGAAGGAGAATACTCCACAACCCATTCATTCAAGAATACTTCTCTTCATATCTCTCCATGTGGAGTCTCTAGCCTCTATATAGGCCTCATACATACAATACCATGCATCATTACCATGGTTTCCTCATACCATCAACTAATACCATGGGCCCCTTACATTATTATTAACTACTTGTGGTCCCTTACATGACATGGGTTAACCACCTTATTTATTACTATGCCCATCCCATTATTACATTATTACCTTGGGTACCTCCCTCGGTACCCCATATTACCCCCCTAGGTATATAACAGGCTTTGCAATTTGAACTAGGGTTTTGTTGCTGGTCACCATGGCAGGGCACGAAGGAGGGAGTTCAACTCCCTCCTACAGTCAAGTGGTTGCGGACAGAAGCAAGGGAGCTGGATCGCATCGCTTCAAGAAACCAACGGAGGTGGCAACAGAGGCTAGGAATATAGAAAAATCGGAAAATATCATACCTTATGGATAGGAAGAGAATCACGAGGAAGCTAGTAAGGAGAAGAGGATAGAGGTTGGCAATCAGAAAGTTGCTCCTATGAGTACAACAGGGGTCTGTAAACCAAAGTCGACCACTATTCCTTGGGTCATTTTAAGTGACCTAACGCTACAGGTGCACAGAGATCACATGGCGGAATTAGCAATTATCTGCTAATTTATGGGGATTTGGCCAACGGAGAAGGCTATGCGGGCATGGATAAGGAACCACTAGAAACTAAAGGGGGAAATCAATCTTCACCTTGGGTCCAAGGGCTTCTTCATGGTGGTGTTCAAAAGCTTAGAGGATAAAGACAGAGTGTTCGAGGCAGGACCCTATTTTTACGCTTTTGCGGGCCTTTATATGTGACCATGGGTAATGAACTTTGTCCCAGAATGATAAACTTTCACATCGGTACCGATATGGATAAGACTCTACTCCCTTCCTTTAGATTATTCTCTATTGGAGTCTCTAAAGGCTATCGGCAACAAGCTAGGGCATTTTATAAAGATCTCAGATTCTACTCTAAGAGGAAAATACACTTCCTTCATCCGGATATGTGTGGAAATTGACTTATCTGGGGCACTTCTGGATGCAATCATTTTAGAAGTGTATGAAGAGAAATGGGTACAGGCAGTGGACTATGAACACGTCCCAATTAGGTGTCGTAAGTGCCATGAACATGGGCACCTATACAAGGACTACCCATTGAACAAGCTGGAGAGCAATACGAAAGCCACTATAAGAAAAGATCTCAAGGGTTTTACTAAGGTTGGGGGTAAAGGGAAAGGAGGAAAGCGGTACCGAAAGAAAATTAATGAAGATGGACAACCGAGCCACAATAGTTTCAAGATATTAAAAGAACAAATTGGAAACAATGGGACAAACTAGGAATTAGAGAATATTCCCACTAAAGGGATGCAAATATGGAGGATATACCAGAAAACAAAAAACAAAATGATGATATGCTGAGCATTATGGAGTTTAGTAGGGACCATGAGATGACCCCAAGTGAGGCTGGAACGGAAGACTGTGAACTATAGGAGATTCTAGAGAGGGAGAATTTAGATCTAGAAAAGTTTATAGAGCAGGGAATCACCAAAGGGGTACACTCTCTGCCAAAAGAGGAGTTTGACAGGGTTCAACAACTCTTCCTCTGGAGATCACAAACAAAGTGTTCTGGAGTCAAAGGAAACCATGATAGCTAGGAGAATAGAGGGGTGAAAACGATGGAGTATATACCAATGCATTCTTCCAAGAACCCGGGTAGGAAAAGAGGAAGAAAAAACAGAATGAGCTACTGACCGAATGTGGGAAACTTATGATTAACTTAGGTAAGATGAGGGATCTTACCAATTACTCCTTTATAAACCTTTCTTAATGAAGCCTACAACCTGGAACATTAGGGGTCTAGGAAGTAAAAGGAATCAAAGAAAACTTAGCATTATAATAAAAGAAGAAAAACTAGATAATGGTTTTTATTCAGGAAACAAAATGTTCGATGGACAAGATCAAAGAGATACACAACAAATGGTTAATCAAGTATGAGTATCTAGAGGTTCAAGTAGACAAATCGGCAGGTGGGATTTTTACACTATGGGATCCTCAAAAACTTAGAATCTTGGATGCTGAAGCTTCTAGGAACTATCTATCTCTGGTGATTCAACCTTTGGGTGATAAGGAGATCTACATGATCACTAACGTCTGTGGTCCTCAAAAACTAGAATACAAACTTAAGATTCTCACCTCCCTTGAGGAGCTGAGAGAGAGATATCCTGATATGCCCTGAATTCTGGCAAGGGGATTTCAATATGATCATATCTCTTACAAAGAAAAAAGGTGGTATCAGAAAACTAGGCAGAGACTCCATTGCCTTCGAGAACTTCTTGAATAACATGGGGCTAGTGGACACCTAAACAATAAATGACACTTTTACTTAGAACAATAAGAGGGGATGGGCTTCTCAAGTCGCCTCTAAACTAGATAGATTTATAATCTCAGAGGACCTCTTTCTCACAGGCCTTGATATGTCGGCTTTAATCCTTCCATTCAGAGGCTCAGACCACTGGCCTATCTAGCTTGAAGCTACTTTTATGGGTACACTAAGGAACAAATATTTTAGGTTTGAAAATGTTTGGCTCTCTCACCCTGACTTCACCAACAATATTGACAAATGGTGGATGGAAGATATGCTTGTTCAAGGCACTAAAATGTTCATGTTACAACAGAGACTTAAACACATCAAATATAGGCTTAAAGATTGCAACAAAAAAGAGTTTGGTAATATTTTAAAAGCTAAAAGAGAAGTTCAGCAGAAACTCCATGGGATTAATCAGATCATCATCACAGAAGGTTTTACCGAGGAATGGAAAATTCAAGCTGACTCTCTTCACAATGAAAGGGAAGATCGGTGCATACAAGAGGAGTTTTTTTGGAGATAGAAATCAAGGGTGCAGCGGATTAGAGAAGGGGAAAGAAACACAAATTTTTTTCATAAATCAACCTTGGATCATAGATCTCATAACAGAATTTCAAAACTAAGAGATTCTCAAGGGAAAGACTTCATCTCGCACAAAGAAATGGAATATGTCCTAGTTCAACACTTCCTTAGCATAGCAGAGGGGCCTCTCTTCGACAGATCTCAGTTCATTAACAAATTCAAAAAGTTCATTCCAAAGCTTGTAACTAGGGAAGACAACCACAATTGTAATAGGCTAGTGTCTGAAGAGGAGGTTAGTGAAGTTATCAATGAGATGCAAAATGGGAAAGCTCCTGGCTGTGATGGTTTCAATGTGGTCTTCTTCAAAGCTTGCTAGAAAACAGACAAACAAGATATCCTTGATGTTGTGGAAGACTCTAGAAGATCCAAAACTGTTTTGAAGGCTCTTAATGCCTCTATCATAGCTTTGATTCCAAAGCAGGAAAAAGCTATGACACCGGACAGATTTAGACCAATAGCCTTATGTAATGTGGTGTATTAAATTATTTCCAGAGTGATCGCTAATAGACTCAATCCCCTTCTTCCTGCTCTCATATCATAGGATCAAACTGGATTTGTGGAAGGAAGACAGATTCAACAACATCATACAATCTCACGAGGTGGTACACTCTCTTAAGAGCAATAAGCAAGTTCGTAGGATCATGCAACTTGACCTAGCGAAAGCTTATGATAAGATAAGTTGGTCTTACATCAGGGTAGTGCTAAGAGCTTATGGCTTTGACCACAACTGGATAAGATGGGTTACAACCCTTGTATCCATGGCTAGCTTCTCCATTTTGCTTAACGACTCTCCCTCTAGAACCTTTATGACTTATAGGGGTCTCAGACAAGAGGATCCGCTCTCCCCCTTCCTCTTTGTTCTCATGATGGAAAGGCTAGGTAGAGCGATCAAAATGGCAAATGTTGAAGGAAGAATCTAGGGTTTGAAACTTACGCCGGATGGTGTTGCTTCTACTCATCAACAATTTGTGGATGACACAATGTTGTAGGGCATTCCTATGGTCAAGGAATCCAGAGCTTTCAAACAAATCTTGAACGACTTTGCTTTGGCCACTGGTACAGAGGTAAGCCTTGGCAAATCAAAGATTTTATTTTTTAACAATGACATTGCTATTCAGAGGAACCTCACTAGAATTCTCAGGTTTCAAAGGGATTAGTTACCTTCCAAGTACCTTGGAATGCCTCTTACGGACAAACCTCTAAGCAAGGGAGTGTGGGAGCCGGTAACTAATAAAATTCAAGACAAAGTTTGGAAATGGACCTGTAGGGCTTTGAATTTGGTGGGGTGTCTTGTGCTTACAAAGGCTGTCCTGCAGGCTATACCCATTTTCATGTTTTCAACGCTTCTTGCTCCTAAAGGAGTTATGCAAAAAATCAGGAGTATTCAATGAGATTTTTTTTTTGGGCAAAGGGGAAGAGAAAAAGAAGTGGGCTTTGGTATCTTGGGACAAGCTCTGCAAACCTAAGGCCCATGGTGGTTTGGGGCTTCGTGACCCTGAAACCCTCAACAGAGTTTCGAGAGCCAAACTTTGGTGGAGGTGGCTCAAGGAATCAACAACCCCTTGGGCCAAGCTTTGGAAGCAAAAATATGCAAATAATTGGCAGGAGAGGGATCATATCCAAATGTCAGGGCTCATCAAGGGCTTCCACATTTGGAACCTTACTTGGGAGAATAGAGCCATTGTCCAGGAGCATAGTTTCTAGGAGATCCAAGTTGGGAACCTTGCATGGTTTTGATAGAATAATTGGCAGTAGGAACCAAATTGTTTTAGAGAAGAACTAATCACTATCAAGAATGACACTAATAACAAAGGTTTACTTATGGTGAGTGATTTCTGGGATCGGGTAAGGGACAATGGTAAATGGAGAATGTGGAAGGATCTTGGTTATAGTGAAGAGAGTCCTTTGAAGATGGAGACAACTCCAATTTGGAACCCAAAATTCTAATCCTCTACAACACCTTATAGGGGCCATAATACCTTAGTGCTAATTTAGTTTCCTAGGATATCCTCTATTAGTAGAATACGCTCAAAAACACTAATTAATATACTTTAAAACATAGAAATTAGAGGAATAAGCATATACTACATGCTTAGTCTATTGGAAATATCTAGAGTCTGGTATAATGTGATTCAGTTGGGAGAAAAGGGATAAAGTAAATGACAGAAAAAGTGACAAAAAGGGTCACTGAGGATGTCATTTTGGGGTTTAAACTAGATTTTTTATATTGTCCTTCAATTACTAACAACTAGCGGTTCACATTAGCACTCATCTATAATGTAGGATTCCAATTGTGTTTCCTTTTGGCTAGGGGTTCAACATGATTCTCTTCCAATAGGCTCTATTATATATAATATATATTATTATGTTATATATAATATATAATATACTTATATATAACATATATATAATAAAAAAACCTCACTCAATCCTTCCATTACACCCATCCATCCATGAATAAAGAAATCTGTCAAATCCTCATTGAATACCATGTGTTGTTTGTGATGGAATGTGTAGGGTGGGGATTTATTCAAACCCTCAATCACTCAATTTCTTAACCACTCAATGTTATTTCATCCTGTGCCAAAATGAAAACTACAAATCATTCAATTTTGTATTCCAATAAAAGGTTCTTTTCAAATAGTAGAAGGAATTTTATTCATTTACCAGATGTACATTTGCTTGTGAGTGAAGAATTGAACCTATCATCCTATTATTGCATCAAACTTCAGAGTTTAGTTGTGATCTTCAATCTCACTAGGTAATATTGAACCTCTACTATCCATTTCAAGCCTTCTACTCCTATATAAAATGCTAAAAATGAAGAAATGGAATTTTTTCAATCCAAAACCTAGAATGTATCACTTAGTTGACTATGAAGCAGACATACATGATCCCTAGTGTCCATTTAACCTTTAAATTATTCACATACAAACTTTCAACTTCCACGGGGAGTTAAATGACCTTCTTTAGCTTGTTTACTTATGGTTGAGTCATTTAATTGTTTATCCCGCCCATGTTTTTATAGAATTTATTTGATGGCTAGGAGCTACTTTATTTTTTTTGCTGAAGCAAGAGTCGTACCTTTTATTTCATTAAATCGGAAAACAAATTACATAAAATACAATAGTCTGCAAGGAACTGTGGGCCAAGGAAAAACTATCCTCTTAAAGCCGAGGGCATCAAGCTAAAGGCAAAAGCCCCGAGCCCTACAAATAAAACTATAGTACCCTTAAAAAATAGAAAAAGCCGAGACTTTTTGATCTCCCCTCAAAGATCTGACGGATGAGACTCAAATCGAGCTGGAAACAAGGCAACACTTTAAAATTAGAATCGGACCCGATGAGGAAATAGGGACCAATATAAAAGGATATCGGGTCTGAATGGGGGATAACCCTCAAGCATGTAGAATGCA
Organism: Pinus taeda; assembly: GCA_000404065.3. Lineage (NCBI taxonomy): Eukaryota > Viridiplantae > Streptophyta > Pinopsida > Pinales > Pinaceae > Pinus > Pinus taeda. The sequence goes on from APFE031101393.1 coordinate 51,416, forward strand.
TGAAAACCATCGATTCTTGCCATGAAGCAAAACAAGCACGAAAGATAATCCTCACTTAGAGGCTAGGAGCTACTTTCATTCCTTAGAAGGACTGCGTAATTTCAAAAAAGGGTGAAGTTGTTTTTAAAATTTCCCCTTGAATTAATTTGAAATTCCCTTCAATTCAGTGATGATAAGAAGCTACAACAGTTTACTAACAAAACCATAATCTAGAGCTATCAAGGGTTGTCCAAATATGATAGAGAATTTGTTCGGACTGATATTACCTTCAGAGTCTTCAATTCCCCAACCTACAATTCATTATCTGTTAACTTTTTTCTTCGAAATTGCTTGGGAGACTTTAGCTACTGTTTTGTGCATACTTGGAGAGGAGAAAATTGAGCTAATGGATGAAAAGGCTTTCGTATTTCTTAGTTTAATGCTACAACCTAGAGTAATTCTTGATATTCCAAATTATTTGGCTCAATTCATTAACTTCCAATTGCAGAATATCGAAAATACTAATATCTTTACATACCCCTCATACTTGGTTCATTTTTTCTTATACCTACATGTAGTTAAGTTCTATCCTTTGAATTTAACTATGGTGGAACCACCAAAATAGTTGAAACCATTGGTGCACTGGATAGATGTTAATTGGAAAAAGGAACAAAATGAGGGCTTTTCCCAATTGATCTCTTCTTATATGTTTGTTTCGTTTAAAATTCTGAATGATAAAGTTCCTCCTAGAATCTTGCTTGAAGAAAGAGAATTTCGAAAACTCAATGTGGATACCAGGGTTGGGGATTGGTTTTTGTTTCAAGATTACACAAAGATCTAGTTATAAGGAGTTAGAATGCCAGGTTATCATCTTCCATTGTTCTTACCAATGAGAATTTTCTCTTTAGAATTTATTAGACAAAGTATATATGTTGATCAATAACATTTTGTTCCTAGATATAAGGAATACAAGTTTAAACTTGAAGAAGCAGTTGGACCTTTCATTGCAAACTCTAGGCAGGACCTAGAACAAATAGAAAATATGATGAAGGAATTCAATTTTTCACAGAGTTAGGTTTGGAAGTCTGATCCTCATCACATTGTTTAGAATCAAGATGAAAATATGGTGCAGGGCCTTATGTTCATGAAAACAAGCCAAGATTAGAGAAATCTCCTAATCAAGAATTTTGTTTTAGTAACTCAATAGGTCAACATTCAACTGAAGTTACATGACCATAAGATATTTCCATTAATACCCCTTCCATGAATGAGAAAATTTTGAAAATACCTATCACAATGCATACAAATGTTGAAATGGAAGACCAACATGTAGAAAAAGGAGCCAAAATTCAAGGAAAATAAGACACAATACAGAGTTTGGAAATTAAATTGAAGCAAAAACCATCACAACAACTAGGTTTTGAGATAAATTTAGAAAACATTGAATGAATTTTTTTTTATTCAACTTCTATAGAAATAATAGAACCGCCTATTAATAATATTCCATCTCAAGTAGAAGATTTGCAAGAACAGTACTAATAGATTGCAAAAAAGAGCTGAAATGTAGCAAAAGACACGACTAGCCAGTTGTAAACTTGTGATAATCAGACAAGGTTACTGTCATCATTAAGTTTGGAGATAAATAAACTAAAATTAGCTACGGTTCATCCCACAACTCAATCAATCCCATCAGTGCAAGATTTTGAAACTACCAACTTGTCTATTGGGTATAACTGATATTCCTCTGCCTAAAAAAATTGATTTTCATATATAGACTGGTGAGATGATTTAGAATGACATTACTAAAAGTTAACTAATAGTGAGACGGTAGAGATAACTCTTAAAAAAGTTATTGAGCAATTGAGACAAGAAAAAGAAAATTCCAGAGCTAAACAAAACCAATTAGAGGAGTACAAAAAGTTGATAATTAAATTTAGGATAGATCCAATAGATAGAAAGTCAGTTAAAATTTTATTACAAGAAATGGAAACTGAAATGAAATCTTTGAGGAAGCATCTAAAAATTTCAAGTACAAAACATGTTCAAAAAGTAGATCTTGTCCAAGCTGAGAAGGAAAATGAGTGGTTACTAGAACAACTGATACATAGAAACAATGAAGTCACTAAATTGTAGAAGCAAGTTCAAAAATTACAGAAATATATCCAAGACCATGTTTTTGAAACCCTTGTTACAATTTATCTAAATTCACAAGATCCTATAGAATAAATTTCTAAAGTGATTGCAAATTTGAAGCTTCCATAAGTTGAATTAAGAAAAACACATAATTCTTTGGTAGAAACAAACAAGTATATTTTATTTCATGGATAAGAAAGATTATAGAAAGAAACTTCTTCATATCCAAACTTCCAATAGATAATAGGAAGTAAAAAAATAAAATTCAATGTTTGATAACCAGTTTGGTTAAAGAACAACAACAATATTGCCCAATTTCTAGGACCAAAATGGTAAATTGATTTCTTGGGAGGAATATAAAAAACCATTATCAAACATGAAAACTCAAATTGACAAAGATCTTGAAGCATCTGAAGCTTTGAGAGGCCAAGTTATTGTTAATTATTTACATCATGACCTTCAACTACTCTGGTAGGTGAAAAATTTGTTCACCATGAAACTAAACTATTCCAAACACTCAAGCTTACAGATGGCCTATCAAGGCTTGCTCGCATAATAGTTTCCAGATGAAGCAATATGGAAAATATGTGAAAGGATGATCACACCTCTAGTAGTATAAGTCATGGAGTAAGTGCCTAATCAACCAAATCAATGAAGTTTTCTCTCTAGTTATGTTAAATATAAGAATTATCATATTTCTCTTTATGAGAAACTTTTGTATCTAAATATTTTCTAAAAATACTTTAAATTAGAAGTATTTAAGAGAGTTAAGAATTTTTGATAGTTACTCCCGTAACTAAAAAAAATCATGTAATATTTAAAGACAATTGAACCCTAGAAAAAGGGTTTGGAGACTCTCAATTTGATTAATTGTGTAATGTTGAATCTTCCTTGGAGTTTAATAAAGAAAACCATATTGATTCCATATCTTGTGATGAATTACAATATGTGGTGTTATCTTCTTATGTATTTTATTTCCTTATTGTTTTCCTTCCTATGAGGTTAACGTAATATGAAATGGACATATTTTGAAGAGTATACATATTTATTAATGTTATGATAAATAATAAAAAATAATTGTATTAATTTTTTAAAGAAGTCTTAGTCAGTCCTTTGTAACCACACACCACTACCTTCCTTTATTCCATGTCTCATTTCACATTGGAATCTTAGAGTGTAAGCTTTGGATTCCTTTTTGCCTAGAAGTAATAAATCACGTTCTAATAAATTCCTTATTTCCATCTTATTAAATAGAATTTTGTAATCATTTAAGTAAAGCCCAGTTTGGCTGAATGAGCTCATCCCCAAGAGTAAGTTAACATTATATTAAATGATGTTTTGTCTCTGATAAAATATTCTTTCAAAGTTTAAATCAATTTTGCATATGTCCTCGAAATTGACCTCCTACAGCTAGAGGGATTATCTAGGGTACAAAAGGCCTAATTGCTCAATGCTTCATGATGGAATGTAGGGCATTATATTTATTCAACGACCCTTCCACCAATAGTAAACACAATTCCTCAATGGCTCAATCAATCAATGCTTCACGAGGGAATTTAGGGCATTGTCTTTCTTTAGCAACCCTTCCACCAACAAGCACTAGGTGAGCCTTCTCAATATATCTATTATCATTTTTCTTTTCAATAGAGTCATTCATTATCTCTTCTACTAGTTCTTCTAATGGCTCTTCTATCACTTGGTAGGTTCTTATGTTGTTTCACTAAATGAGGTGTCATATATATTCTTGAGCACCAAAAACATTGGCTTAAACTTCATTATCTTGAAAGTGGTTTGAATGCCAAGACATTGATATTATAGGGTCGATTTGAGGAGATTATTGATTCGCTAGGGCCACAAGAAAAGGTTGAGTAAAAAATCAAGAAAACGGTAATGTGGTTTCTTCATTCTTCAAAACTATTTAGTTTGGATTCAAAACTTTTTATTTCATAATAATTTCTACAATCATATATGACTTTTATCCACTAACCTTACTTTGAATCATACTTTCTCAAAAATACCCTAAAAAACTAATCCTCTTCAAGGTTTGCTTATGGTTGTAATAAACTAGGGTATTTTTTCCCTATGATTTCTTGCATAGCTAGGTTTTATTCCAAAATTTCCTTTGCAATTAAAAAGATAACAACTCTAGTACAAAATATATCATTTAGTATCCATAGCCAATAATACAACATAGCATTATAGTTCAACCAAACAATTGCAATGCTAATTACGTTCATTATCCACATAATCCAACCAGTCTAATATAAATTTCAATTGTTTTCAAACATTAGAGTTCAACATGATTTGAGAATTCTATAATTTCAAACTATACTGTGGAATTCAAACCTGACCATAAAATTAGGATCTAACTACATAGTGAACTCCCTTATACTCTGCTACAAATATCTCCAGGATGTCATTTAATTCAAGAGTGAGGACGTGGGTGTTCGAACCCTGATTACTAGTTGAAACTCCTCAAACCTTGTCTCCACCTTTAGTGAGGTTTCTGACACTTCATCCACCTTCCCAAACCCTATCCCCACCTACAGCGAGGGCTTCTAGGTACTCCATCCAATTTTTGTCCTTTGTAGAGGACTTAGACCAACCTTGGATCTCCTTAAAAATCCACAAAAAAGAATACTGCCCCACAACAATGTCTCCCAAAATATTCAACATGATTTAACCTTACACAAAATGTTGAAATCCTTCTATAGGATGCAATGTATGCAAGGTTTTTTTTTTTTTTAGCTCCAAACATCACCATGTTGGTTCACTTCATTTGCTTCAATTATGTTTTTACCATAATCCTCCATTCATCACTATGTTTCTTCACTTCAATTGCTTCAACTACTATTTCTACCATAATTTCACCTTTATCATTCTTGTTTCATGTCATGTTTAGAATCCAAGATGTTGACCCCATAACATTCCATGAAATGTTTATAGGTTCAATTCAGTCATCATTTATGAATCAAAAACCATGTAGTCAAACTTCTCAAAAACACTTAATCAAGTTAGAATAAAAATTTATCCTACTTGTTTATCATAAAAAAATATGCCTTCATATAATATTCAATTGTTGGCTAAGGCGGGGAAGGTGAGCACAACCTGAAAAATCATTCTCACTTTCCCCTATCCTTTTGATGTAACTACCTCAACAAATGTTTTGATTTTTAATAAATAGTCACTATTTGAATAGCTTATCACACAACTTTCCTTTTCTCTATATGTAAAGTATAACAATTACAATTTTAAACTTCAATGGTTTGAGTAATCGTTAAAAGAAAACCATCAATATGAACAACCACTAGCTTTAATGTCTTTAATGTTACTATACCATAATAAGAAAATTTCAATAGATATAAGTTTAAAAAATGTCATAAGATGCTTTTGTTATTGTAACCGATCAGTATATTGAATTACCTTTATGTTTAATGCCTATATTCATAGTTAAGAAACCACTATGTTGTTATATTACAGATTAGTCTCTAGTTTAAAAAAAAATTCTCAAGTAAGAATTTCAAAATGAGAGGAGGATCCAACTACACCAAGTTTGTCATTACTAGGACAATTGATCCCAATGATCTTATTGGATCCATTAGCAAAGCAAAGAGCATGGAAATAAACAAAATTTTCATTCCACCAAAACTGACATGATGAACACCAATTTAAATTTATTTGGGTCATAATCAAATGCTCCACCTATTTTCAAACAAGAACTAGGACAATAGAATATGCAACAAGAGTATGTTTATTGAGTAAATACAAGAGTCTCCAGAATAATAGAAAGAGGATTTGCAAGACTAGATTTTGCAAGGAGATCTTCAGTTTGATCATCTCTTGGACATTAAGATTGATCCTAATAGGAAAACTAGAAGAGAGTTGACTCCTCCATATCACTCTTCATATCTCATTAGTGATGTTGGTAGCTCTAGGTTACCTCTCTCTAGACCATTTCTCTGAAAGAAAAAAGAGAAGCCCATTTTAAGAAGAGAGATTAATACCATGAATTATATCTACCAAAGTAAAAAAAATTGATTCTTCTGCATGTACAGAGTTAGGCAGAGGATAAATGTGAACAAATATGTTTCTTTATCAATTTTCTATTTTGCAAGTGTGTATGCACGAATCTTATTGTGTTGCTATCAATTTTTTATAGTAGACAGATTGAGCCTTGGGGAATGGAAAGAGGTGGGGGAAGGGCGGGGGGGTGTTGGGGTTTGGCAAGGCCATAAGAGCTTCCACCTTTACATGGTTGGACCTCTTCAGTATAAAATAATTTAGGATATGGATACTCTCGGAGCAAGCCTCCCCCGTTCCAACAAAAGAACAACAAAGTCAATGTTGACTTCACTGTTGCTCCGTCAAATTGAGGAACATTTACTCCAAGTGTAGACTACTCCAATAAATTATTCTTGAAACCAAGAGGAGCTTATTAAGTTATTCATTTGCTTTAGTCTTTCTAATTTTTACTTATTCATAAAAATGTTTCTTAATTTATTTATTATTTTGTTGATTCTTTATATACCTTTAACGCAACTTATGTATGTTGCAGGTATTCTTACTTTTGAAAGTTGCCACCCACAAATGTAACATGGTTGGAAAGAAAGCGCATGAATTTACAGGTATTTGTTATAATCTTTGAATATCAAAATATGTGATTAAATGGGTAGTATTAAGATTAAATGGTGGATTAATTATACTATCCTTATTCAATGAAAGGTTATATCACTTAGACTAGAAGAATTTAGATGCCTTGCAATGTTTAACCCACTTAGTTCTTCCAAAAAAAATATCGTACATACATCCAATTGTAGCCTTATATTTTTTTTAATACAAGACTTGACCAATTTCACAACTTAAGAAATATAGATTCAAGTAACAGTAACATTCAAAACACATAAAACATCCACAATGTAGAACACATGTAAACGGTTGCACCCAAGAGCCTCCTAAGACTATATAAAAAATTTGTACAAGCCAATCCATGAAGCATCAATAATACTTCCTCCAATAGGGCTTACTTCCATCTTATTGTTAGTTATTTGACATAAGTCTGCGGATCTACTAAATCCCTAAGATTGGAAAAATACCACACGAGACTTATATGACTCAAATATTGTCTTCTTGCCTCCTATCTTATGCCAAAGTGTTCAATGTAGTTCTAGGTATGCTCAAAATACTTCCTGAACATCCCTGACAACTAGGCCATGCATACCCATGTAGTTTCATAGTTTAGCTATACATATTACTGTGATGAACTACATTTACATGTACATTGTAATTATCCCTTTGGTTGGATTGCTTGAACTCCTTGACACATTTGTCTTTCCTTGTAAATGGTAAGAAATGAAATAATTCCTTCAGATAGAAATAATTCTTCACTTCCCACGACAAACATTTGACAAACTTTGAAAATATTCCCCTTGACAATGGACTACACACTTTCTTTGCATTTAATTATGTTACATTGTTCCTTAGCTTCAATCCTAAGAGGTTTTAAATAAATTATAGGTCTGCCTACACAATATATTTATCAACAAAAGAAATAGGTCTAATTTGGCTTCCACCACCTCATCTTAAATGCTCCAGAAAGCCTTAGCATAATGATGTCTCCTATCATGTTTTCATAATCCAACAAAATTATCCTTCTTAGTTATGGAACTTACAACGTGGTGCACACTCATGTCAAGTAGCAAAGGCTTCATACCAATCATCGATGTTGAAGCCTTTGAAAAATATCTTATTATTGTAAAATCCCTTTGGATTATTTCACTTACATGAGGATGGCACACTTCACCACTACAATGATAAGCTAATCTTATGGAGATAGTTTATTCTTTAATGCTTCCTAATGAATGTAACAACATCGAGTTTATTTTCCATGTATTTAAATTAAACCAAGGCCACAGGGCACGTATTCCAAGCTGAATGGAGTGAAAATTGTTATAGTTGGCATCACTTGTGGTTTATTATCGGTTATGGAAATTGGAATTAGAATTGCAAAAGGAAAAAGGAAATAAATAGAAAATAATTTGAGAAATAAAGGAAAATAGGAGAAAAGGAAGATGAAGAGAGAAGAATATGCATGCAAGGAAAATGAAGGACATAAAAAGGAAAAAGGAAAAAAAGGAGAGGGAGAACATTCTACATCTCTCTTAGCTACTCTTAATCACTTCTTGGTTACTCTGGGAACATTCTAGAGTTCACTTGGACATTGAGGCACTCCCATTTGGATAGAAACAAGCAAGCAAATGAACTTGTGGGAAACAAAGAAGAAGGTTGGAAAATAAGCTATATTAGGAGAATGTTGTAGGTAATAGGTTACATGTGTGATTTCCTTGCCGAGATTTGAATGCATGGTACATGCATTTGGTTATTTAGTTACTTTTCTATCATTTGCATGGGATTTTCCTAGATTGACGGTGGTTTCAACCTCACCTTTCAATTTCTTAGATAGCCATGATGTAGTGGGTTTACCTTTTTGATTAATCATTGGAAGACCGATAAAATTTGGATCCTGGTTGAGGTGGTCTCAGGAAAACTCCTAAGGGTCGAGGATGGGGACAGTGTTTCTCCAAGAACTGTTGTTGTATGGGTGGAGATATGAAAATACCTTTGGGTATGGTGAAGAAAGTTAGAAGACATCTAAGCTTGTTTTGATGTTAGTGATTTATATGCCACTTGAGGTGAAATCACTATGGTTGAGGGTAGAGGTGGTTTAGCCTCTGGATTTCCTCGTTGGTTTTGCTTTGGTTTATCCCATGTGATCCCACATTCATGCTTGGAATATGGCATGGGGTTGATTGGCTAAAAGAAAGTTTTGGTTTAGTTCAATATATGGTCAGATGGTATGTGGAAATCCCTAAATTGGTTGGGATTATGCATATGTTATTATGTGCTATTTCTTATTGAGATCAATGAGCACATGTATTGGTTATTTTGTTGAATTTATAATTGGTTTCTCTTGAATTCATTCTAGTTAAATGATGGTTATAAGCATGCCATGTTCTTGTTGTATAATTTTCTCTTGTTATGGATCTTTATTATGGCTTAATAAGTGATTGAATGATTATGTGAATGCATGGTATACCTAGTGTTTGAAGTAGCTAGCTTGAGACGAAATTGAGCCTTCTTAATGATTCTCTGATGAAGCTAAGGAGACAATGAACAAATATGCATTCATGACTTGTAGCTACTATGTTTACTATGTGTTTTATGGAATGATTATCATGTTCTTGGAAATTTTGGGTAAGATCTTATCCTTAGTATTGATTATATAGGCTTATCATTGTCATAGACTAGATTCTAGACAATTCTAGGTTGTTCTGGGTTGTTGATGTGTAACTAACCATCAATATCTAGAATAGGGCTTTTGGTTGTAGTCTCTTAATTGATACATATCAGTTGTAGTTGCATGGAGGAAGGCATGTGCATGTCGCTAGAGAATTCTAACTGCATGAACAACTTTCCATGTGTGCGACTAGGCTATATGGTCAGGGAAAAAGATAGTTCCAGTTCAAGGTAAGATCATCATTGGATGATGTCTAACATCTGGGTGACATCGTATACTTGGGAGGTTGAATTAAGTTTGAAGATGGTAGACCCCACTTCCATAACTGAAAATTGGATGTTGGGTCATGCATAATAACTCTCATCTCATGTTTACCATGGTGAACTTATAAAATAGGTTAAATGTGGGGTGGGTTGTTATAGGGTGGTATTCGAGTAAGGTTGCAACATTGGACCTCAAGGCAAATGTAGAATGTTATGCATGCATGGCAGTTGTATACATGTTTATCATGGATGCATATTAGATATTTATTGTTATAGTTATCATATCCATGTATGAGCCGATATGCTTGTGATGTTGTATTGTGAAAATCTGGACTGGCCTATGTACATGAAATAGCCTCCCCTTAGATACATTGAGGTATGATTTTGATTATGTTTTTACTTAGATAACAATGGCACAATGTAGGAAATATAAGGCTATGAGATGAAGAGTAGAGTAGTTGAGTACAGTTTGTATGACTCTCCATACAGGCTGGAAGAGACATTAGTAGGATGGGGGAGATCAGTTGAGTAGCAGAGAGAGGGATATTCTCCTAGTTTGGCAGATACATTTAGAAGTTTGAAGGTAGTGTTAGAAATTAATTAAGGGAGAAATGAAATACACAAAATATTGTGGAAACATAAATACATAAATGCATAGAACAAGAGAGACACATATATACACAGTTCACTCAATTTGGGCTGCGTCCGCGGAGAAATAACAAATCCTTCATTTTATATTATCCAACAAAATGAATAGATACAACCTACAAGAGATCCACTATAATTTCCTCTTCGCTCTCACAAAGTATCCTCTCTCTTTCTCGCTTAGAATAATAATATACATTCGCAATACAATTCCCTCATATAAGACGAGGGGTTGCCTCTAGGGAAAAAAACCTAAATTAAACATAATTTCTACCATTAGATCATCGGATAATGCATAACCCGGATTGACTACGAAATTACAATATTTTATAAGCAAAATTTTCATCTATTTTTAGATTTGGGGGTGTTTCCCTCGAACCCCCGCCAAGGGGGGGGGGGGGGGGGCCGCGCGCGCGCACACCAAACATGCAGCCGCCCACCCCTGGATCCCCTAGGTAGCAATAGTGGGGGAGAAGTTCCCCCACACCCCCCCGTCAAGGATAGGGATCCAAAAACAACTAAAACAAGACCTCTAAATCGAGAAGATAATTTGGCTCCACATCCAACAATCTCCCACATGGAGACTGATTATATCAACTCCATTACTTCTTCACTTGCTAGAAAATGCTTCCACTTTAGACCTGATTTTTTCTCATCTTCATCATCTTTCTTATTGAAACTGGGCAGTAGATCAATTTCTCTCTCCTTACAATCTTTGTCAACATATCTGCAGGATTCTGGTTAGTGTATATCCTTTTCAGCTTCAAACATAATTATTGATCAAACAAGAACTATTACATCAAAACGGGTACTCGAGTCCAAAAGTCCCAAAAAAAACATGAAAAAACAACCCAAAAATAAAAAGTGTTGATTTTGCATCACCATTTTTTTTTTTTTCAGAGTAAATTTTCAATATATTTTAAAAATAACTGTAAAAACAATGAAAGGCATTTTGTTTGGTGCAAAAAACACCTTGAAATCGAAAAGTGTTGATGCCAAAATAACGTCCTTTTTCTTTTTCTTTTTTCTTTTTTTTCTTTTTTTTTTTTTTTTTTTTTAATAATGACCTTAAAAGTAAAATATCATGACTCTCAAAAACTTTAAATTTCCAACAATTTTCAAGCATGATATTAACGATAAAATGTCACGTTTTTGAAAAGCCTTAAAATTCCAACTATTTTTAAGGATGACATTAAATTTAAAATATCACTTCTTTGAAAAACCTTAAAATTCCAACAATTTTCAAGCATGGTGCTAAGAAAAAATATTTATAACTATTTTAAGCAATAACATTAAAGATAAAATATCACGACTTAGAAAAACATTAAAATCTTGATAATCTTTCAATCATTGAATTAAAACCAAAGATTATGATTACAAAACAATCTTAAATTTTCAAAATATTTCAAGCATGACATTATGGAAAAATTTTATGACTAAAAAAACTTTAAAAATGAACACCTGATTGAAAGAGTTATTATACCAAGAGTAATTTTTTTTAAATGCTAAATGTATAGCGATTTTAAAATCTTAGCCTAAGACAACTTGATACATTGCAAAAAAATTTAAAAATCAACTATCAAATTGCACATAAGAAAGATACATATATTCCCGCCCGGAATGGAGATCACCTGGGAGCCTCTGGATGAGGACATCGGACAAGGGTCTGCAAACATCAAGTAGTTCCTTTAGTTCAGTATGTGTCGTCTTCTTGATCTGTTTTGTTACCTGCCTTCTTGCATGATTTTGCTGTCTCGGCTTGTTCTACTCAGTTTTCTTGTAGCGACACCTATGGCGAATCCTGGGTCATGTCTTGTCATGTTTTGTCTATGCTTACTGGAACAATCAAATTTGTAATATTTTTGAGAAAGAGGTGCTCAGTCAACAGTGGCACTCTCATTAGCAGAATAGTTAAATTTTGTCATATTTTTGAAAGAGAGTTGCACAAGCCACATCGGCACTCTCAGAGGTTCAAACCTCTTGTATATATTTTTTCATCTTTTTAATATAAATTAGCTTAGTCTTTGCCCAGAAAAAAAGAAAGAAAGATACATATATATATAGATATAATAAGAAAAAAAAATACAAATATTGAAAAATATATTTAAAATCAAATATAAAAATATATTAGTAATGACATTAAAAAAAACTATAAAATGTTAAAAAAAATTAACGATACCATGTAAACTAAAAAGAAAAAAAAAAACAACTAAAATAAAAAAAAAACCAAAATTTAAAAAAATAAAAATAAATAAATAAATTACAAAAATAAATGTAACATTTAAAAAATTCAAGTCTTTAAAAAAAAATTTAAATTTTCCCCAGCCAACCCCGAAATAAAATTAAACAAAAAAACGAAAAAAATTTGAAAACATATATAATTTTAAGAAAATAAATAAAAATAAAAATAATAAACCATTCTTTTAATTAAAAATAAAAATAAAAACATCATTTAAAAAGGGTAAATAATTACAAAAAATAAATAATAAATTAAATTAAAAATAATTTTTTTCAAAGGAATTAATATATATATATATAATATTATATATATAATATATATATATATATATATATATATATATATAATTAAAATTATAAAAAATATTAAATTAATAAAATAAATAATAATTATAAATGTAACAAATTAACCATGCCATGTAAAATTAAAAAAGAAAAATAGAAAAAAACCAAAAAAAAAAAAAAATACAAAAATATACAACATTAAAACAAAAATTATATGGCCACCCCACGAGGCGCAACCAGGGTGGCGAGGGGATGAATCATAACAAAAAATAAATTAAATTTCATAAAATATATTAAAA
>APFE031101393.1:65079-76786 GCA_000404065.3 Pinus taeda
GCCAGTGGCAAGAGGCCACAGGCAAATTCCTGGAGCCGGCCCCTAGCCACTAGCTGGGGGCCCGGGTGCAGAGGGGAAGCAGGGATAATTGTGGGAAATCAAGGTGAGGGGGGGGGTTGTGGTAGGGGAGATGAAGAGGGGGAGGGTCAGGGCAAGGGCGGAGGGTCGAGTGTGGGAGGGTGAAGGGGAAGGTGGAAGAGATGCGGCGGGTTTTTTTTATTTTGTTTTCTTAATTTATTTTTTAATATATAAATTTTGTTAATGTTTTTTATCTTTTCATATATATATATTATATATTATATATATATATATTATAATTATTAAAATTATTTTCTTTTTAATTTTGTTTTATTTTTTATTTATTTTTTAATTGTTTGAATTTATTTTTAATTTTATATATATTCTAATTTTTTAGGATTTGTTAATTTTCCTTTTATGTTGTTTCTTTATTTTTATTTCTTATTTTGTTTATTTAAATATTTATTTTAAATAAATTTTTTATTTTAATTTTAATCTTTTTGGAAATATTTTAAGGTTTTTTTTTGTTTTTTTTTTTTTTTATATATACTTGAAAATTAATGTTTTTATATTTTTTGGTTTAATTAGTTTTTCTTTAAATTTATGTTTTTTTTGAAAATTTCATTTTTTTAATTATTTGTTGAATTTAATATTGTATTTTTTGTTAATTTAATTTAATTTTTTTTACGAGTTAATTTTGGCTTCTTTTTTTCATTTATAGGTTTTTTTTGTTATATATATATATAGATATATATATAACAATGAAAATCACTAACATTTAAAAAAATTGTTCGTACTTGATACATAAAAAAAAATAAAGTGGCAAAAATATGCTTAAAAAAAAGGTGTATTCTAAATCACAGCTTTTCAAAATTGAGTGATTTTTTGCTACTCCAAAAAAACGAGTACTAGGTCATTTTCTCATTTGATCGGTAACTATGTTTTCAACTGTCCATCATCGAAAATTGACTGTATGAAATGATACATGAGTTGTATATGTTTAGTCTTAGAATGAAAGGATAAATTATTTGTAATATGAATGTCACTATATAACCCACTCATCTCCTTCTTCTTTCCCAACTCATCCATAAACCGTTGTAACCAAATAATTTCTTTACTAGCCTCTATAGTAGCAACATACTCTGCTTCCATTATTGAAAGTGAAACAATGTTTTGTAGTTTTGAAACCCAATTGTCAGTTGTTCCACCTATAGTAAACACATACCCTATGGTGCTCCTCCTCTTATCTCCGTCACCTGCTATATCTTCATCAGCATATCCCTGTATAGCAATTTTTTAACCTTTAAAACATAATGCTTGATTTGTGGGACCTCTCAAATACCTGAGAATCCACTTCACTTCCATCCAATTCTTTTTTCCCATATTGTTCATATTCCTACTTACAACTGCCACTACATGTGCAATATTAGGTCTTGTGCAGAACATTGCATACATTAAGCTTTCAACAATTGATGCATATGGAGCTTTACACATATGATACATCTCTTCTAGGGTCTTGGGACACATCTCCTTAGTTTGAAATGACTAGTCAAAAGTTAACTAACTAGTTTTGCATTCTGCATATTAAAAAAATTCCAACATACCTTTTCTATGTACTCACTTTGAGACAATGTTAATTTGCGATTCTTTCTGTCTCTAGTTATTCTCATACCAAGGATTTATTTTGCAGCACCCAAATCCTTCACTGCAAATGAATTTCCAAGTTTCCTTTTAGCACATTTATTTCGTGCATGTTAGACCCTGCAATAAGCATGGAATCTACATACAATAGAAATATATTATAGCTACCATCAATTTTCCTTTTAAAATAAACACAATGGTCAGAGTGACATCTAGTATAACCTTGTTCAGATATAAACCTGTCAAATCTTAGATACCACTGCCTTGTATTCTTTTTTACGCAAGACATGCTCTTCTTCGATTTGCACAATAATTTCTCCTTCCCTTTGACCTCATACCCTTGTGGCTGCTACATATATATTTCTTCTTCCAAATCCCCATGGAGAAAGGATGTATTTACATCTAACTGCTCAAGGTTCAAATATTTTGCTACCAATAGAATTAAAATAGTTCTGATCGAAGTCATTTTAACAACAAGAGAAAACATTTAATCAAATTCTATACCTTTATTTTGTACAAATCCCTTCACCGCAAGTCTATCCTTATACCTCTGTTTACCTCCATATTTTTCCTTCAACCTGTAAACCCATTTATTCTACAATGTTGTTTTACCATCAGGAAACTTGACTAAGTCCCAAGTCTGGTTCTACATCAATGAGTCCATCTCTTTTTCCATGGATTTCTCCCACTTCTTCCTAGTTTCTACCTACATTTCTTGCTCATATCTTTCCAGTTCTCCAAAATCGTCAATAATACATAATACAATTAAGGAGAGTATCTTTCATGGGATCGACTTATCCTGGTAGATCTTCTAACACTAGTTTTAGGTGTTTGAGGTGTCTGTCATTGTTTTGGTTTTTGTTATTGTTGTGGTCACTAATCATTCTCATTTTCAGACACCTGTACTTTTTATGTGATCTCATCAAGCACTGTGTATTATTTGTTTTCATTTTCCTGTTTCTTTCCCTACTTCTAATCCTTATAAACGACCTTTTCATTGAATATGACATCTCTACACCTAATGATTTTGTGATTCTCATAATCATATAAGTGATAACCAAAATCATTTACACCATATCCAATAAAGGTACATTTCTTTGATGTTTCCTCAAGCTTTTTTTTGTTTTCTTTATCGACGTGGAGAAAGGCTTCACAACCGAAAGTATTTAAAAATGAGTACTTTACCTTTTTCCCTATACATGCCTCCTCTGAAATACCACCATCCAAGGAATTTGAAGGCCCTTTGTTTGGTAGATAAACAACAATATATACAACATGTGCCCAAAATTGTAAGGGTAATATTGCATGCAATCTCATGCACCTTGCACGCTCCATGATTGTCTTGTTCATCTTTTATGACACACCATTTTCCTGTAGTGTTATTGAAATTATCTTCCCTTTGTGAATTCCATGCTCTGAAAAATAGTTATCAAACTCTTTGTTGTAGTATTTACCTCCATTCTCTTATCTGAGGCACTTCAACTTCTTTCCTGTCTCATTCTCAACCATATGTTTCAATTTCTTGAAGGTATCAAATACATTAGATTTATTTCGAATATAATAAATCTAGGTTTTCCTAGTTGCATCATCAATAAAGGTAACATAATAGCGAGAGCCACAGAGAGATGATACCTGAGCAGGTCCCCATACATATGTATGCACAAACTCTATTTTTTTGCTCTTCTTTTCCTTCCCAACTTCAATAAATATGACTCTCTTCTATTTTCCATAAACACAATTTTCACATAAATCCAAATCAACATGCTTCAGACATGGACACAAATTTCTTGAGTAAACAATCTGCATCCCCTTCTCACTCATGTGCCTGAGCCTATGATGATATATTGTTGTAGCTTCTTCTATGGTGGTTAAATGATTATCAACATTAGAAATACTATTGCATAAATATAATATACCAACCTTTTCTCCTTTTGCTATTACTAGGGATTCTTTAGTGACCTTCCTAGTTTTGTCTGTAAAAGTAGTTACACAGGCTTCACTTCCCAACTGCCCTATTGAAATTATATTTTTCTATAGATCTGTAACATGCCTTACCTCCTTCAATATCCATTGGTTTCCATTTTGTTTATTTATAAAAACATTACCCATTTAAATGATTTTATAGGGTTTATCATCACCCGGACGAACTTGTCCAAAATCTCCTTGAACATAGTCATGAAAATGTTTCCTATCAGGTGTGCCATGGAATCAGGCCCCTGAATCTACCACCTATTAGTGTTAGTCTTTGCAGCCTTCCTTCAGTGATCAAACATGCTCTTACAAAGTTATTTTAAGGTGTCAAGGTCAAATTTTGTCATTTCAATAAGTCTTCAAGCAAAATTTGGTCACTTTGGTCACTAGGCATTAGGTCTAGGGTTTGCTTTCACTCCTTTCAAAATTGCCCAAATGTCAGTATATGTCGTTATTCAGCTAAGTCTATCATCATTCATAGGGTTTTCATCATCATGTCAGGTTCCATTGGGTCATTTCACACCTTGTTCATGCTTTAGTTGTGCCTAGGTAAGGTCATTTCCCTCTCCTAGGGTTTTGAAGGCAATTTCTCTTGGATGGTCAAATCATTAGCAAAACTTGTATCCAGATGTTCATACACCTTCCCCTATCCTTAATATACCTTATCGAACACCTTCCATCACTGAGATCCCCCAAATTCTTCATTTTTACAGAAACCCTAGTTTCTTGCCACAACTTGGCAATTTTCTAGGCTAGGCCTGTGTTTTGCCCTTTTCGACTCCTTTCCCTCACTCGATCTATGATATTCCACTTTCTCTTGCTTCCTATTATCCCTCCCTACTTCCAAAAATTTCCCCAAGAATTTAGAAGCCCCTTATCCCCTTCATTTCGCTTCATTTCGACAAAATCCCTTGTTTCACGCATCAGGACAAGTTTCACTCAAAAGATGTTTCAGAGCAATAAAAGATGAATTTTGAAACAATGAAAGAGATTTTTTTCCACAACAGGCCAAGGAAGAAAAACCTCCTTCACTTTTTACACAGGTGTCATGGTTTTAGAGAAATGTCAAAAATACAATCGCCTCGCGAGAATTGATGCACCTCTAAAGTGACCTTGGGAAAATCAAGTTTTCTCCTAGCTTGGTTGGCCAAACAACTTTCTTGATGAGTCAAAGGATAACTAGACAAAAATATATTTCCAATGAACTATCATGAGCTCAATTTGGAGTTGAGGAAGGCATTCAAAAGTTGACTGCAACAGCACTCTTCCTTGAGGCAACCTCATTTGGCACATTTTGACTAGTCTTGGGAAATTTGATCTTTGACAGGGCAAATGAACTCCAAATTGAAAAATTCTACTTGGGTTGGAAAGTAGACTCAAATACCTTTCCAATGAGCTATCGTACGTCCAATTTTGACACCGATAAGGCCTCCAAAAGCCTCCTGCAAAATGAACTATGTAGCTAGGTACGCGCGGCGCATCAGGCTGGGCGCGCGGCGCATCAAGGGTGCACGGCGCATCAGGCACAAAAATGCAGTGTAAAATTACACGTGCGTGGCACATCAGAGGCGCGTGGCGCATTGGGTGAGGCGCGCGGCGCACTGGGTTTTAAGCCCGAAATTTGCTTGGAAAGGCATCAAATTGCCTCCTCTCTGCACAAACTTGCAGGTAGGCTCATATTTACTACTTGTGCTTGGTTTTTGAAAGGTTAATGTAATGGTTTCATGATATATTTTCCGTAGAAATCCAAGTTGGAAAACCCTCCTTTGTCAATATAAAAAGTGTTGTAGGGTTTGGAAACAGTGCGTTACCAAGTTTGTATTCTTCCTCATTTCCCTTTGGCATATTTGGCACTTGAAGACAAAGACATCAAGCCTTCGTTCCTCATTTTCAACAAATCAAACATAAACTTGGCATAGACTTTCAATACCATGGAGGCGGACAACAACACATTATACAACCAAGACAGAGATTCCATGAATGAATTGCATGCACCAGGAAGACACTAAAACAACGGAAAAGGCCCGATCCACTTCGAGTTTTGGCCGAGGCTTTGTTAGTTTGGCATGATACATGATGGAGGGTCTTCACTCCGAATTTGGGAAAATTCAGAGAAAATTTTGTCATTTTGAAAATTTTGGCTTGCAAAACAAGTTTTTTGGCTCTATGCGTAGCATGCAGTGCGCGACCCATAAGATGGGGAGGTCCAAATCACAAATGGCTTGTAGTTTTGGATTTGTCATGATGAAATACACCTGCTCAGCCATTGCCAAAGCATTTCATCAAGTTCTAGGTGACCAAAAGGTTCAAAAACATCATGAAAACCACCTTTCTGCCACTTTTTGCACCAGCAGGAAGTACTTCTGGGCGAATGCACTTTTTGAGGGTCAAATGGACACCAAATTGGAAAATTCTACTTGGGTTAGAAAGTAGACATCCAGGGCTTTCCAACAAGCCAATCTAAGCTCAATTTGGATGCCGGGAAGTGCCTCAAAAGCAGGTGGAAAGGCGTGTGGCACACAGGGCTCAGGTGCGCGACGCAAAGGGTTTTCTGGTACAGTTTTCATCCTCAGTGCAGCAAATGAAGCCAGTTTGACCAGTTTTGACTTGTGAAGTGATTTTTCACCCTTCTTGATGTAATTAATGGAACATTATGTTGATTTGACACTTATTTACCTATTCTAGATGATTCATTCATAAAATAGCAAAAATTTATCATTATCACCATGGTGGGAATAGCCTTTAAATTTGTTTAATTTTCTATGTTTTCTTGAGTTTAAGGAGAATCCTTGAGACTCCCTTGCTCTCCTTAGCATCTACCCATCTCACTTGCTTTAAGGCATCAAAAAAATTGCCTATCTTGCCCCAAGTAGACCTCTGCAAAAGCTGTGCCTCATCCCCGCATCCAAAATTGCTTTTCCCTTGAATTCAACAAAATCTTTAAAAATCAATTATAAACCCTTTGTACTTCATACCTAGCCTAAAATTAGTCATCAATTCGGTCATCTTGAGCCCCTTTGATTATCTTTTGCCGAGTTTGACACGGAGAGAGCCCTCTCCTGTCCTCGTAGGGCTAGCTACAAGGCTGAGCGTGGTTTGATGTGGCCTTGAGTCTTACCTTATTTTAGCCTAAGGTAGATTTTAGCGCTAACATAGTGGCGACCATACTGGGGAAGAACTGGTTTTCTTGTTAGTATTATTTGATTTATAGCTACAGACAGAGTTTGAAGTCACGCCAGGTAGCCTTCGAACTATACATTGCTCTGCGAGTGCATAGTAGATAAACGCTACTTCAGTCGATCTCCGGTCTAGCTTGTAATCGTAACATTTAACTTAAAAAATTGCCCCAGTACGTGTATCAAGTTCAGATCTGATGGTTGATGGTGAAAAACGGTAAGACATCAGAAGGCTGAAAACATTCACCTGGCGACTTTATTCACTGAACAATCCAGAAATCGATGCTTCATGGTGACTTCACTGTAGGGAGATCAGTAGCTGTGAGATTTTCAAGATGGACCGAATCATGAGAAGATACGCTCCCATGAGTCGAGATCACATTCTAGGTTTTCCGAATAAGATGCCCAAGGTAGATTGGTCAAGGAATTTGCCTACGTTTAACAATGATCGTAAGAAAGATGCTGCTTTACATCTGGTTAGATTTCATATGCATATTCGCAAGTTGGAAGTGGATTTTCCTGAAGATTGCTTGATGAAGATATTCCTAGCCACTCTCGAAGGTGAAGCCCAATATTGGTATGAAAATTTTCCGCTTGCCTGTATTTATTGTTTAAAATATTTTCATGCCCTGTTCATTGAAAGATATCAAGCGTCTTATCCATCATTAAATTTAGTTCATGACTGTTGCAAACATGCTTCTACTTTTATTGAAAGCCTTGAGGAATATTACGAAGATGATAATTTCATGGATGATGAGATCATGGAGGCCCTGCATGAAAATCCATTTCAGCAGTATAAAGAAAATTCAGAGGATACTTGTCAAGATGCACAGGAAAATTTGCAGTAGGATCAAGATCTAAGTACTGTTGAAGATGATGAAGGAGAAGGTTTTATTCTAGATCTGTCCATAGAAGAAGATAACATGCATGAAAGTCAAGTTTCAACTTCAGAATGTGATAAAGTCAAGTCAGCCATTTCAAATCTAGATTCAGATCGTGATGTTGAAGACAACCTTGTTCTGAATCCCATGAAGGAGAGCTCTATTGTTGAGATCAGCTGGAATGAAGAAGACAAAATTATTGACCAAAGCCTTCATGAGGGGGTAAT
Organism: Pinus taeda; assembly: GCA_000404065.3. Lineage (NCBI taxonomy): Eukaryota > Viridiplantae > Streptophyta > Pinopsida > Pinales > Pinaceae > Pinus > Pinus taeda. The sequence continues at coordinate 72,994 of APFE031101393.1, forward strand.
TTGGTCATTTCATGGACAACAATATGGGATCTTTGTTCAGGTAAGCGAGAAATCTTCTTTTGATAACTCAGTGGTAAATAATAATTTGATTGCCATGTCATATGAAGACAATTATTGTTTGAGCAAAAGAAAACAAAAAGCATTATCTCCTTTGTCTGAAGATGAAATAGATCAACTCTTGAAAGGTCATGTTTCAGCCAAAGCTACAATAGATTTGCAGTGCACACATAGTCAGGAAAGTGTTGGTGAAACTTCTTCCTCTTTTGAAAAATATGACGGTCTTGTAATCAGTTTTATAGATCAGCAAACAGATAATATTTTCTTTCACAAAGATGATAAGGTTGTCATGTTTGATAATCTTGAAGATTGTTTTTTGTTTAAGAATGACCTAGACAATGAAGATGAGGAGTATGAGCTTGAGAGAGACAATATGCCAGGATTTCTCATGGTCAAGGAACCTACAGCTAACACTCAGATGGCAGAAGCACATACTTCTCTATGCATTCCTATCCCTCGGAAATCAATTATTCTTTTAGATCAGAATGAAGGGAGTACTTGTATTTTTGCTGTTGGATCTCAAGACAAGATAATGCTTCAGGATCCCTTCAGCATCCTTTTGCAAGCACTAGAGAAGATAAATGTTGCCTGGTTCATTATCATAAGCCTTGGTTTCAGTGGTTATTGTGAGTTGCCTACATGTACATCGTTCCGCCTGCTCGAGAAAAGTGAGAGCAGAAATTTGGTATGCAGCCATCTATTGGATTGGTTACATTGGAAATCTCATTACACATGATTGTACATATTTCATTAGTATGTAGGTGGTTGTCATCATGATTCCAAATCTTGATGAATTGTTGCCTTTTTTCCAAAAGCTTTGTAAAGTCTTGTTTTAAGTCAGTCATGAGTCATTTGTGTTTGGTCTGTTGAGTCAGTTTTTTTCAAGTTGTTTCAGTTTGCCATTGAGTCGGTTTGAGTCAAGTTTCAGTCAGTTTTCAGTCAAGTTTTCATTCAATAAATGTGTCAAAGGTTTTGTGTTATCGGTTCAAAAAATGACATCGTCGCCCAATGGATGAAGGCACTGGTCTGCTCTCCCAGAGATCTGCCGTTCTTGGCACCTCCAAGGAGCTACCATCCCCATTGGAGCCAATGTTAGTGTCAGTCTTTGTAGCCTTCCTTCAATGATCAAACATGCTCTTACAAAGTTATTTTAAGGTGTCAAGGTCAAATTTTGTCATTTCAATAAGTCTTCAAGCAAAATTTGGTCACTTTGGTCACTAGGAATTAGGTCTAGGGTTTGCTTTCACTCCTTTCAAAATTGCCCAAATGTCAGTCTATGTCATTATTCAGCTGAGTCTATCATCATTCATAGGGTTTTCATCATCATGTCAGGTTCCATTGGGTCATTTCACACCTTTTTAATGCTTCAGTTGTGCCTATGTAAGGTCATTTCCCTCTCCTAGGGTTTTGAAGGCAATTTCTCTTGGACGGTCAAATCATTAGCAAAACTTGTATCCAGATGTTCATACACCTTCCCCTATCCTTAATATACCTTATCGAATACCTTCCATCACTGAGATCCCCCAAATTCCTCATTTTTACAGAAACCCTAGTTTCTTGTCACAACTTGGCAATTTTAACTTTCCACTTGCTTCCTAACATCTCTCCCTACTTCCAAAAATTTCCCCAAGAATTTAGAAGCCCCTTATCCCCTTCATTTCGCTTCATTTTGACAAAATCCCTTGTTTCACACATCAGGACAAGTTTCACTCAAAAGATATTTCAGAGCAATCAAAGATGAATTTTGAAACACTGAGAGATGTATTTTTCCACAACAAGCCAAGGACAAAAAACCTCCTTCACTTTTTACACAGGTGTCATGGTTTTAGATAAATGTCAAAAATATAATCGCCTCGCGAGAATTGATGCACCTCTGAAGTGACCTTGGGAAAATCAAGTTTTCTCCTAGCTTGGTTGGCCAAATAACTTTCTTGATGAGTCAAAGGATAACTAGACAAAACTATATTTCCAATGAACTATCATGAGCTCAATTTGGAGTTGAGGAAGGCATTCAAAAGTTGACTGCAACAGCACTCTGCCTTGAGGCAGCCTCATTTGGCACATTTTGACCAGTTTTGGAAGATTTGACTTTTGATAGGGAAAATAAACTCTAAATTGCAAAATTAGACTTGGGTTGAAAATTAGACTCATATACCTTTCCAACGAGCTATCATGCACCCGATTTCAACACCGAGAAGGCCTCCAAAAGCCTCCTGCAAAATGCACTATGTAGTTGGGTACGTGCGGCGCATCAGGCTGGGCGCGCGGCGCATCAGGGGCGCGCGGTGCATCAGTCACAAAAATGCAGTGTAAAATTACACGTGTGTAGCGCATCAGAGGTGCACGACGCGTTGGATGAGGCGCGCGACGCACTGGGTTTTAAGCCCGAAATTTGCTTGGAAAGGCATCAAATTGCCTCCTCTCTGCACAAACTTGCAGGTAGGCTCATATTCAGTACTTGTGCTTGGTTTTTGAAAGGTTAATGTAATGGGTTCATGATATATTTTCCATATAAATCCAAGTTTGAAAACCCTCCTTTGTCAATATAAAAAGTGTTGTAGGGTTTGGAAACAGTGTGTTACCGAGGTTGTATTCTTCCTCATTTCCCTTTGGCATATTTGGCACTTGAAGACAAAGACATCAAGCCTTCATTCCTCATTTTCAACAAATCAAACATACACTTGGCATAGACTTTCAATACCATGGAGGTGGACAACAACACATCATACAACCAAGACAGAGATTCCATCAATGAACTGCATGCACCAGGAAGACACTAAAACAACGGAAAAGGCCCGATCCACTTCGAGTTTTGGCCGAGGCTTCGTTAGTTGGGCATGATACATGATGGAGGGTCTTCACTCCGAATTTGGGCAAATTCGGAGAAAATTTTGTCATTTTGAAATTTTTGGCTTGCAAAACAGGTTTTTTAGCTCTACGCGTAGCGCGCAGCGCGCGACCCATAAGATGGGGAGGTCCAAATAACAAATGGCTTGTAGTTTTCAATTTGTCATGATGAAATACACATGCTCAGCCATTGCCAAAGCATTTCATCAAGTTCTGGGTGACCAAAAGGCTCAAAAACATCATGAAAACCACCTTTCTTCCACTTTTTGCACTAGCAGAAAGTACTTCTGGGAGAATGCACTTTTGGAGGGTCAAATGGACACAATAATTGGAAAATTCCACTTGGGTTAGAAAGTAGACATCCAGGGATTTCCAACAAGCCAACTTGAGCTCAATTTGGATGTCAGGAAGTGCCCCAAAAATAGGTGGAAAGGCACGCGGCACACAGTTTTTTTGGTATAGTTTTCATCCTCAGCGCAACAAATGAAGCCAGTTTGACCAGTTTTGACTTGTGATGTGATTTTTCACCCTTCTTGATGTAATTAATGGAACATTATGTTGATTTGACACTTATTTACCTATTCTAGATGATTCATTCATAAAATAGCAAAAATTTAATGAATGAATTGGTTTCCTAGCTTATAGAGGCAAGTTGTTTTGATTGCTTAGATTGTAGTGCTTTGTTTAGAATTGGTTGAAACAACTCCTAGGATGATGAGCTCAACCCCTAGAGGCAAGGGAATGTGTTGGCTTGCCTATATTATATATTTTCTTAGTCATTTTCAGGGTTGGACTCTTGGGAATAGCTTGAGACTATATTGTACATATCTTATCTGCATTTTGGCAAAGGAAAGACTAGGGTTTTGCAGCACTATTTGGGATCCATGTG
>APFE031101396.1:0-11696 GCA_000404065.3 Pinus taeda
TCGGTACACCTAATTTCATTTTTTTAAGGAGCTTGACGCAGGAAAACGAACTATGCTTCGCCCGAACTTCATCATAATGAACAAGAAGTTGGGGCTTCCAAGAGTGACTCTCCCGGAGGGAGGTCAACATCTCAGAAGTCAGGACCCAATGCCCCCAGGACCCTACGCACGACGGCGGCATCGTGGGATATAGGTATGGGATAGGTGGCCACGTAGTTGACCTGCGGCGGGGCAGATGCAACTGGGGGGTAAAAACTAGGACGACAATTGCGCAGGAGGCATCGGGGGACTAACGAATGACAATTGATCGATAGTCACCATTCTTCCATCGTGTGGAAAGAAAACCACACGGAAAAGCGAAGAGACAAGGGCCCCCATAGCATAAACATAGTCGTGACCAAGGAGAAGACTGAAATCTAAAACACCTTGGGTAACCAACACGTCGATATAGACACTTTTACCTCCCAAAGTAATAGGGAACTTTGGGAGGACTCCTAGAGATGGATAGGCTCCTCCGTCAAAAGCCAACAGATTCTGCGTGACGGGCCCGAGCTGCGGGGAACCTAAAGCTTGCCAAGTAGTGTACGGCATAAGACTGATCGACGCACCTTCATCCAGAATAGTGCCAGGTACTGCCTTATCACATGCAAGTACCGTAATCTGGAAAGGCACATGGGATGGAAGGCGGAAATCAGTCAGGTGACTCCAATCAAAGGAGATGGCCAAACTACTTGGTGGGGGAATCGTATGATCGCCCCCATACTCCATAGGAACCGAAGAGGGACTTTCAGGAGCAGCTGGGATAGGAGAGTCATTTCGGACTCAAGGGAATCTGAGGAGACGAGAAGAACATGGGAATTACGCCCTTCCAAAACAGAGTGATCAGGTGGTAAACTCGATTCGACACTCTTTCTGACCAATAGTTGGTCTGGAACAGGCTGGGCAGAGCCAGGTTCAGGAAGAGGAGGCTGGACAAGAGAGGAATTTGAACCAATCTCGTTGTCAGCAGGGGGATGATCTGCAGCTGCAGGAAGACGTTGATATCCAACGAGGAGTTGGGGTGAGGGAGCCGTGAGACTTTCCAAGACGTCGAAGGATTTATCCATGAGCGGACAAAGGTGAAGGGGATGATTTCCTTCACAAAGTCTGCAAGGGATTCAAATCTTCCCTTTTCCTTTACTATTCCCAACTGATAGGGTAGCATTGTCGTGAGATTCAGGGGGAAATGAGGGGCGGGCCGGATCACGGGACCAAACTTCTAAGACCCTGGGAATGCCAGGAAAATCGCGAAGAAGGTGGTCATCCTTGCACAACCTACAAGGAAACTTGACCTTCCGCGAAGGAGCAGAAGGTGGCCTGACTTCAGGTGTACTCAAGGGGGTAGCTGCGCTTTTAGCCTCTCCTTTGAGAGCCTTCTTCTTCTTCGTCTTATTCTTCTTCTTAGCCACCTGGTTACTCGAATCGAGACTTTCACCAAGAGAAGTAGAAGATGAGGACGTAGAAGTGGGCGGAGAAAGGGAGAGGTCCACCTTAGAATCTACATGAGGTTGTTCAGGTGGAGGGACTGATTGATCAGGAGGTTAGACGGCAGGGACCAGAGAGGTTGAGAACAACCAAACAGGCAACCCAACAGTTAACCCTGGGAGGGACAACATTGCCATGTAAGGAGCACCAACATTCCCGAGAGGAGGGAAATGACCAGGATTCCCGTCAAGGGGGGAACTTGGGTTGGTGAACCCCGAAAAAGCTGCCATCAAGAAAGAAACCTACTCAAGCTAACGCGAAGAAGACCTAACTAGGTAAATGTGAACGCGGCCGAATAAATTTTAAGACAAAGGAATTGAACTTGACCTTTTCATGTTTTAAGAGTCGAGAGAAGGACAAAAAGGTGACTCTAGTTGCCTTCAAATGTTTTGTGAGCCCGAAGTGACAAACTGTTGAAGTGAGCCTTTTCTTTTAAGGAGTCCGAAAAGGATCAAAAGTGACTACTCTGGAGAAACTAGGCAAAGGGTTTACCAGACAATCCGTAAAACTGCTTATACACCTTGGAAATCATATGAAAACCAAGGACTTTCCATACTGCAGTCAGTCTTCTCGAATGCTATTTTCAGTGCGTTACGGCTTGTAAGGCGGCAGACACGGCTTCCTATGGATCGAGGATGATAACCTAGTGGAGTCTCCCCATATATACGTGACGATACATGGGAGCACAAGTCCGTACTAGACCACAGTTGAATCACACAAGGAGGAATCACCCAACCGTAATGTGAAACAATAGTGACTAGGTTTAACGACATCGGAGCACGTCTCTAGCCTAGACCTCTAGAATGTGAGCGTTAAGTTCCAATGCGTTGTTAAGTTTATTCATTTCATTTTATGGTTGATCTTCAATTAAGTTTCGGTTTCAGGTCCTACCATATGTAATTTCTCAAAATGCCTAAATGCACTCTATATGACAAAACATGTCATTTCATTCGATGAATGCTACTTACGAGAGAGTTGAAGAGCTTTCATGCAAACGAAATGATCAAAAAACAACAAAGAACTTCCCTAATGCAGCTAATGGAAATTAACAAACTTTTCTTTAAGATCACTAATCACTAATCAAAACGAAAAGCTTCTAATTCTCATTAACTAATACAAAGCAAAAGAGATTTTTTCTTTTTGATGATGGCAAAATGCACTAAACAACTTTGAGAAATGACAACAAACAAATTCTATTCAATACAAGTACATTCAGTTCCCTAAATCACCAAGCAAACCTCCAAAAACAAGAAAAGTCCCAAAGACACAAATGAGCCGTGTAATCTAGGCTCAAAGTGAGGTGAAGCGGAATTCAAGTGAAGACAGAGCAAGTCACTCAAATAACGCAACAAAATGATTCACAACTACCAAGCAAGTTCAAGGGAGCAATTAGAGAGTCGACTGGACCAATAGAAGACCAAAAACACCTAAGGGAGGCTCGACACACAAAGCCACTAGATGCCCTAGGGCTAGAAACGTGAAATCGAGAGAAGAAGGCAAACACCCAAAGGGTAAAGGTAATCTATGCAATTGTAATCTATGCACAATTCACTTGAAAAGTGTGCAAATGTAATCTATGCACAAATGAGAATTCTAATTATGCACGTGTGATCTATGCAAGAGAATTATCAAACACAAGATGATTCTAATGTAATCTAAGAACCAGTCAAGTGCAAATCAAGAAAATTGGGTGAGATTTCCAAAGATCAAAAAATAAAAACACTCAAAGGCGATTAACACTCATACACAATTTAGCCCCCCCAAGTAATGATCAAAGGAAATCAAATTAAGAATTTCTCAAAAGAGAGACTCAAAAACCAGTCAAACAAGACTCCAACACACTCAAGCAGTCGAAAAGGATGTGGCAAGATACAAATCCAAGCTCAGAAGGCAGGCAAACAAGTGGATTAAAAATATAAGAGGCATGGCGTGACTGTTAGGCTGCAACTCGTGCTAAAGAGGGATTGGCGCGGGTTGTCAGTTAGCAACAAGGGCCACTAGCGCGACTGTGAAGGAAAAAACCGCGCTAATAAAGTTTGCCAATTTCAAAAGAAAAATACGCAGTCCAGGGCTTGGGTCACAATCTCTAAGCAAGCCAGGAAGCAAGGGGCTGCAAGAAATTCAATTCCAAAAGCTTATCTAAGCAAGTAAACAAGAGAAAACCAAAGAGGCAAGACAAACTCCAAATTGTTCAGTTCGTAAACCAAACCGGAGATCAATTGAAGCGGCTTTGATCTACTTCACTACTGCAAAGGAATAGTGTTTCAAAGGCTATCTGGCCATGTTTCAGACTCTGTGTAAGTTTACAAATTAAAAAACAAGCTAAACTCCCCAGTGGAGTCGCCAAATTGTTGGAGAGGTAAATCCCCTCTACGGATAGAGGCGATCCCTACTAGCCCAGAACGGGTCTAGCAACAATCAAACAATGCTATCACGCAAGTTCCTAATTACAAATAAAGAGTAGGTGATGAAGACCTACTTGAGATCCAACGCTTCAGTTTGTAGAAGAGATGTCGCCCGCATTCCTTTGCCTTGGCCGGTCACGATCCTCCACTATCCACGTGAATGGACACCTGCACACAAAGAGAACAAACACAAACACAAGCGTGAAATCTAATATATGCAATTATACATCAGTCAGGAAGGATATAATTCAACATCAACCATTACAAGTACAACGAGAATGGAACCATAATGATAGTCATCTATTATCAATAATTCAACAAAGGAGAATACAACCAGCATCCTGACGTCAAGTCCTCCTTTGGCTGGGTGCTCAGCTACACAAATCTTGCAAAAGCTTGAAGGGGTGAGGGAAAAGCTCTCTCTATCTTTAGTGACAAAGTCTCCTTACTTAGGGAAAGCCTTATGGATACAAAGAAGGCTTCTTGCAACTCCAACCTTTTGATATCTTCCTTTCAGCACAAGTATTGCCACAAGAGTCAGAACTTTCAGAACTAGAACTAGAGCTAGAACTAGCTTGCTCAAGCTATGGGAACAAGCTTTTATAGAGGAAAAGGAAGAGATAAGGTCAATCCCCCACAACTATGGATTTGGCTTCATCACTTGGAAACTTCCATGGATTGGTGGCAAACAACTTTCCATCCAAGGAGATTCGAAGCCAAACCATCCTCACTCAACTTGGAATTAGTTTGGTGAATGAGTTGAACAGAACCTTCGGAGGTTTGAGTGGTTGAAAACTATGCATAGTAATGTTGTCCCATTTACTATGCAGTTGTCCCATGTAGCTCCATGCTTACTACTGCCTAGTTATATTGTTGTAGTTGCAGTCCCTAAAAGTCATGCCATCCCAATTGTGCCATTATTGCACTATGCCATTGCCATACCTTGCTATTGTCTAATAGCCTTGTCATACCTTGTTGTTGTCCCAATAGCCTTTCCATACCTTATTGTTCATGACTGATCTATTTAGGGCACTATGCATCCCTACAGTCCTCGAATACCCCTCAAGAAAAATGCGGTATAATCTCATGAGACACCTCCCCTAGCACACTGTTGTTCAGGGCATGTTTGAACCCTCAAACTCTCCACATTGTCCCTATTTTGAGGTGGTTAGGACTGCAGCCTACTACAGTACCACGCTGTCACCTACAACCCACCTTTTCGCTGCCCCAAACAACCCTTCTTCAACTTGGCCTACCCTCGGCCTCCTTCCAGTAGCTCGGTGCCTTGTTTTAGGCCTTAAAACAATCCTCCTTTTCAGTTGCATTAGTCCTGCATCTGGGGCACCATATGCCTTCGAGTAGGGCACCATAGGTATGTTTAGGATGGCATTAGGGTTTCCTTCTAGGACCGCATTAGGGATGCCTTAGGATAGTGTTAGGCTTCTTCCTTGAGTTCCTTTAGGTCAACGCATAAAACCCTTCCATTACTTTGTTGGCTTGCCTTCTTTGCTGCGGCTAGGGAAACCTCTTTTCCTCCAACCTCTGGGGATTCTACTCCTAGATTTATCTTCCACTAAAATGCAAGACAAGTGGAGAGAAATCAATATAGAAGTGTGTGTGAAATTACTCTCAAGTCATCTCCTTTTATACTAAAACGTTCAGCACATGTGCGGTTTATTTGGTTGCTGGCCAACCTTGATGAATTGTCTTATAACACAAATAAATTCATAACTCCATGAATACTTATCAGAATCAGATGATCTTTAGATCAATATTACACCTCTTGATGAAAGGGATCCAAGAAAAATATCATCTGCCATAAATAAGATGACCCACATGGAGTTTGGTTGTAGTTGCCAATTTTAGCACTCCCTCTCAACTAGGGAGAATTCCATCTGTTGATACATCTGTCCGACTGTACTATCTCTGCCATAGTGCCTTGCATTGCTCTGCTCTATTCTGTTCTACTTTACTGAACCATGAAGAAGAAGAATTGATCAAGAATGTCTCATACCATTCTCTACTGACTCGAAGTCAATTCCATATGAAGAGAGTGTGTCATACTACTCTTACTGATCCCAGATCAATTCCAAGAGAGTGATTCATATCACTCTTACTGACCCGAAGCTAGTTTTATTGATCCCAGATCAATATCACAAGAGAGTGTCTCAAACCACTCATACTAATCCTAGATCATTTTCATTGATCCCAAATCAATGGAGGTCATCCTAGCATAGGGAGTATGGTAGATACAACAATGCGTCCATCGATAATAATACTATGGTACCTAACCCCATTTCCCTGCTCATTAGCCAGATGAGAGGTACTTCCCATGAGTCCCAGACTACATGGGTAGGATGCCTTGATAGCAGAACCACTCATCCTTTCCCTAAGTCACCATGGGGTATCACAGGGGAAGGCTGAGCCATTCACCCTGTACACAACGCACCATTAGGGGAGGGTGAGTCGCCCTATGGTTGCATGTTGCTCCAATAAGTACCCCAAGCCCCCTAGAGCTCCCAGAGCTTAATGCATGCAACATACAGGACCCTCATAAGAGGGTCTCTCAATGACTCCAAGTCATTTGGTAAAGTCACAAATTTGACCTTTCCCCGGGGCTTTTACAGAATTTTTGCGACTTGTACATCAGTCTCAATGCGATGGAGCCTCCTCGCTCATCGATGTACCATATCCCAGATAAGGTAGTATTTGATGACTATATGTTGGAGAAATCATAGAATACAAGATTCCTCAACAATCGAATTCTCCCCCCTGGTTGACACAGAGGATCACGGTGATATCCATCATGTGTACAAACAGCTCTCTGAAGAGCTTCCTGCTCATCCATGATATCAAAGCGGAATCCAAAGAGAACTAGCACTCAAAAGTGCTCTTGTGATCCTCCACACTTCTTGCCCAATCATCATTCGAATAGTCATGCAGCTTTACATTTCTGCTAGTGTATCTCAATCCATGGGAGATAGTTCCTTCAAGATATATCAAAAGATTCTTGGAACCAATCCAGTGAGGCTCAAACATATATGAGCTCATCATGCTAACTGTAAAACATATATCCAAACGAGAATTCACCAATAACATCAATGCTTGTAAGCGTTTGTGAAACTTAGAGGCATTTCCAAAATCAGGGATGTATCCCTACCACATAACTTCTGAAAGTTAAGCTCGCGGGCTTGTTGTTCACCATTCCACATCCGAAATCCAACTCCCTCTTACTTCTACAAATGAGAGGGTCTGCCTCAGAAGGTGTTAATATGAGAGGTTTATCATCCACAACCTTCGAGCAATGGTTTGGATTGGTTGCACTCCTCGTGAATCTCAGCTTCATCAGACAGTTATCAATCCTCTCATACTACACCCGAGATGTTTTGTTTCAAGCAATAAAGGGCTTTCTTCTACCTGCATATGTGAGATTCCTGATCATGAATCTCAAACTCGTTGGGTTGTTCCAAACCTATGGACCTTCTACATGGGGGGAATGGTCCCCTTGTAATATTTTCCTTCGGTACATCTCAGACATGTACCTTCATGCTCTTTTTGAATTCAGGCATCCCTATCATTATCTGGCTCATATCGAGGAGGGATCGATAAAGTACACAAGATGTGTCAACTGACATGGTCCCCAATGGACTTCCTGCAACTTGATACAAATTTCCAACCCTGAATCCATGAGTAAAAGCATCTTTTGAAAATTCCATTTTCAAACACATACATTTCCATCGATGAATGCCACCCTGAAACCTTTGACTTCCATTGCCAAAATGGACACTAGGTTCTTCTTGCGATTAGGTACATAAAGAGATTCTTGTAAATAGATTGAGTTACCCTCATTCAATTGAGGGGTAACATTCCCTACACCATTTCTGGGATAGGTGGCATCGGCTCCAAGTATAATCCCACGATTGTTTCCATCTCTACTAAATTAAAGAGATCACCCTTCTATCCGATGAAGTGCCTTGAAGCACTACAATCAATAAGCTAGATTCCCACAGAATCTGAAGGAGGGGCCAATACAAGATAATGCTTCTTTATCTCATCAGAAACAACATTTGATTCTTCATACTTGGGGTTCCTTTCTTTCTTTGAATATTCGGTCGTTTCCTTGATGACCTGCATTACTTGTCATTCCTCCGATCATTGAAGATGTCCCTGGAATGATTGTTATCTTCATCAAGAGATGTGTCTTTTCCATTCAGACACTCCTTCGCATAATGGCCGAAATTATTACAAACAAGGCATCTGCCTTTCTTTCCACCTTTAGATCCAAACTTCCCATTGAAGTGATATTTAGGTGGGCCATTAGAAGCTTCTGCTACGCCATTCTAATAATGTTCTTTGCTTTGATTTCACCCTTGGCGAATTTGAAGAGGGATGAGGAATCGATTGATCCTTTTTTCCTTTCCCAACTGTCTTCGGTGATTGCTATTTCACTCTTGCTTAGGCTTTGTCTTCACCTCAGATATGATCCCATGTTTTTTTTGGTATGTTCTATGCTTAGAGCAATTTATTTCAATTTTCATAGTCAGCTCAATATCTTTTCTAGACTAGCAATCACATCAGCATTAAAGTAAATTATAGATAGAACATAAACATAAATCGCAGAAGATAAGCCAAGACAAGAGGACACAAGATGTGGCACTAACCAGGGACAAATCCCAATGTGGGGAAACCCTTGATCAATTATTCTTATATGTTCTCAATAGTTCAGCAGAGAGAGAGATAGTATGTTTACAATAGAAGTCAACAATTTGACTTATCTAAATAAGAGCATAGAGCATCTCTAAGAAGATGATACATGAGATAGATGAACTCAGTTGAAGACATGCTGCTTCAATTGATTCTTCAAGGTGACTCCTTCACCTATCATTGTGTTGCACCTCGTCATCATGTTGCACTTCACCATGTTGCACCATGCTGCACCCATCATCATTAAGTTGGACCTCATGACTATGTTGCACACATCATACTGTTGCACCTGAGGCTGCCACTACTATTCCATGTGCCATTGTTTGCACCATGTTGCCATAGTTTTCCCATGAGCCATTAGCTGCATCATGTTGCCACATTGTTGTCCCATGTGGTATGATGAACCATGTTGTCATACATCATGTCTCATGTGCTTGCAACACCATGTTTTCCATGTTGTCCACACTTTTCATGTTGTCCATTCTAGCCTTGTTGTCCATGCTTGCTATGCTTTCCATGTTGTCTAAGCTTGCTATGCTTTCCATGATGTCCATGCTTGTTGTTGTCCCATGTTTTCCTTAGCATTCCTTTGATTTCCCATTTACTATGCAGCTGTCCCATGTAGCTCTATGCTTGTTGTTGCCTAGTTATATTGTTGTAGATGTTGTCCCTAACAGTCATGCCATCCCAATTGTGACATTATTGCACTATGCCATTGCCATACCTTGCTGTTGTCCAATAGCCTTGTCATATCTTGCTACTGTCCCAATACCTTGCCATATCTTACTGTTCATGACTGATCTGGTTAGGGCACTAGGCACCCCTATAGTCCTTGAACACCCTTCAAGGAAAATGTGGTATACTCTCATGAGACCCCTCCCCTAGCACGTTGTTGTTCAGGGCATGTTTGAACCCTCAAACTCTCCACGTTGTCCCTGTTTTGAGGTGGTTGGGATTGTGGCCTACCACAGTCCCACGTTGTCACCTACAACCCATATTTTCGCTGCCCCAAACAACCCTTCTTCAACTTGGCCTACCTTCGGCCTCCTTCCAGTAGCTCGGTGCCTTGTTTTAGGCCTTAAAACAATCCTCCTTTTCAGCCACATTAGTCTTGCGTCTAGGGCACCATATGCCTGTGGCTAGGGCGCCATAGGTATGTTTAGGATAGCATTAGGGTACCTTCAAGGGATATGTTAGGGCTTCCTTCTAGGACTGCATTAGGGTTGCCTTCTAGGATTACATTAGGGCCGCCTTCTAGGACTACGTTAAGGCTTCCTTAGGATAGTGTTAGCCTTCTTCCTTGAGTTCCTTTAGGTCAACGCATAGAACCCTTCCATCGCTTCGCTGGCCTGCCTTCTTTTTTGTGGCTAGGGCAACCTATTTTCCTCCAACATCTGGGACTTCCACTCCTAGATTTCTCTTCCACTAAAACCCAATACAAGTGGAGAGAAATCAAGATAGAACTGTGTGTGAAATGACTCTCAAGTCATCTCCTTTTATACTAAAATGTTGAGCACATGTGAGTTTTATTTGGTTGTTGTCCGACCTTGATGAATTGTCTTATAACACAAATAAATTCATAACTCCATGAATACTTATCGAAATCGGATGATCTTTAGATCAATCTTACACCTCTTAATGAGAGGATCCAAGAAAAATATCAACTGCCATAAATAAGATGACCCACATGGAGTTTGGTTGTAGTTGCCAATTTTAACAAAATGTTTTTGTAAGATGTGTCAATCTGCAGGATGTCAATACTTACAGGAAGATGTCATGGTGAAATATCATCACAAAGGTAATTCTGATTTGAAGTGTAAATTGATTATTTGCTCACTAACATTTGGTTGTGCTTATGTAGAACTGTAAAAGGGAATATTTGCGAATGACTTCCAAGAAGACCGTATGGAAGGATGTATTGTTCTTTCGGAAATATGGCATGAAAGCAGGATGACATGAAGCAAAGCCAGAATCTGATGGATCACTTTCTGTTGAGTTAGGGACTGTTAGGATATTCCAACACATAGGAATAGTTAAATTCAGCTTGGTTTAGTATAGAGTTAGGTTAGCGTTAGGTAAAGTGTATTTCTTTACCATTGTACATTTTGTAACTTACAATCCGACGGTCACGATATGTAGTGATCCGACGGTTCATTCTCTCCTCGGTATTACCGACACCTGATCCGTGGCTTGACACCCGATTGGTCCATGAATTCTATTGAAAGCGCATGGAGGGTCATTTGTAGGTTAACCGTGCATGAGAGAAGCTTATGTAAATTTTCATTCTTTTATTAATAAATTGCCTGTAGTAGCCACATTGGCGCAGGCCGTGGACTGTTTCCCTCTCTGAGGGTTTTAACCACGGCAAAATACTGGTGTATTGATCTGTGATCTGTTTGTGAGCGGTGTCCTTCTGGTGTTCTGTCTTAGGAACTTACCCTGTAAATTCCTACATGGTATCAGAGCTATTTGAGGGCCGCGTCCGTTGGTGATCCAAATCTGAAGCCGGTAGAACTGCATGCGGCTGTCCTTTCCTAGATCTACTGTTTCTGACTACTTTCAGGCCGAGAGGACTGCTCTGTTGTGTTCGGAGCATCTGTTCCAGTGAGGAACCCCTTTCGTTTGACGCGAAAAGGTTTCCGGTAGCCCTATCTGCGTCATTTTTAAGATCTGGAGGTATACAGTCTTTATTTGCAGTTTACTGTTATTTTCTCTCTGCTTATTTCGGTTTCGGTTTATTTAGTTTTTTTTGAACCGGATCTATACCCTTCATTTCTACCTATGCTCTTTGCCCTGCGACTCTGTGCGATCTGGGCAAATCAGAAACAGAAAGGAAGGATTTTTTTTCTCATGCGTATGCTCTTTTCCCTGCACCTTAGTGTGATCTCGGAAAATCAGAAACATTGAGAAAAATATTTAGTTTTTTGGCTAAAGCTAATTTTTTTTTAAATATTTAGTTTTTTGGGTAAAGCTAACTTCGAGCCATAAGGTTCGTTTTTCTTTGCATGTCCGTGTTGGGTTTTGTGTTTTGTGTTTTGTAGGGAAAAAGAGGTTTCTCAAGCA
>APFE031101402.1:0-39628 GCA_000404065.3 Pinus taeda
TTATTATTCACCATTAACTATTAATTCATCACAAATTTTTTTAAAAATGGTATATTATTTAATCAAACAAAATGAAATATAGATTAAAATTATTAGTTTGAATTCATCATAAAAACCTATTAAAAAAGTAATTAGTTGAAGTTTTAATTATAATGTTATCCATACTCATTGACTAATCAAACATTATTAAATATCTAACTCTTATTTTGTTTTTTAATTTATATTTGTTATTCACCCTAAACTATTAATACAACACAAAAATTAAAACAAAATTAAGAAATTTATATTAACTTTTAAAAATATTTTTAAATTAATAAAAGATTGATCATTATTTTACTCAAAATATTTAAGATTAGCAGCTTGAGAATGACTCAATACAATTGTAATTGATTTTGGAATCTGATATTGAAATGACTCAATACAATTCAAATTGATTTTCGAATCTGGTATTGAAATGGTGCGTGGGGCAGGTGTTTGATGGATGAGTGTTGATTGTTTTCATCCATGAAAGGACTTAGCACTAACGACGTTGACAGGAACTCGATACCAATGAAATCAAATTTAGATTCTAATGTTAATATGACGCTCGATATATATATTGTGTAGTGTAGATATTTAATGGATGGCCAAGCATTCATGAATAGATGACTTTCAGGGGCTGCTCGAAGCCATCGAAGTCATCAAATAATTAAAGAGTTCAATATGAACCTGATCAATCTGAGGGAGAGCAAGACACAACTTTAATAGAAAATGATTAAAAGTATAGGATTGAATGTGAAGAAATCAATCCCAAGGAGACTAAGAAATAGCATTCATAGAAAGTAAGTTGAAATATGGTTTCAGGCATGGATTCCAATATTGACAAGGTGTTTTTTTTATGAGGAAAAGAGTTTAGATAAATGGAATGATAATCAAGTCTAGGGGCCCAAATGGGGAAGATTCCTTGTGTCAGTAACGGTCAATATGTGCGCAGAAACAATTTCTCACACATGCTCAATCCACAACAATTTCATCATCGAATTCTTTTACGCAATCTTGAACAAGCATAGCACTGTCCATCGAGATTGTGCATGTTTGATTTCCAACCAATGTCGACAGTTAGGGCGCACTAGCAATTTATCACTTCTACCTATGTTTGTACTTCTATTTCGGTGATTTTTCCAAAATTTTGCTTTCACACACCTTTGTTATCGCTAGTGTCATTTTCATGTTTTCAGCTGTCACTTTTGCTTTCTTTCACTCTAATTATTGTTGTTTTCATGTTATCTTCACATTTTCATGTGTTCCTTTTGTTGTCGTTTGCATCTCGCAAGTTTTGTTTACAGTTTAGAAATTGTCTTCTTTTGGCATGTTAAATGTCACACAATGTACATAAGATTGTTTTGGTGGTTTCAAGAGGTTCTCCTTGTGTAAATGAGTCGATCCTACCATGTAAATCCTCGTCGCACTCATTTCCAATGTTTTAAGCAATGTCGTACATGTGTCATCACAGTCATCACAAAGTGTATCTTCAGTGTCACACTTTTCGTAAGTAGCAGTAAAGGTTGTCTCACTAAGGGAACTATGTTGTTAGTGTGCTCTAATTGATCTATGTTGTGTCATAAAGCACTCTAATTTTGTGATAACAGTCAAGTCCTATTGCTATACACATTAGTTTCATTGATCCCACACATAGAAAAGTTTCAGAAAATTCCTAGAAACTTAGCCTCATCTGACCTTCCTGAACTATGCATTGCATAGTACCATCCCCC
This sequence comes from Pinus taeda, assembly GCA_000404065.3. Taxonomy (NCBI): domain Eukaryota; kingdom Viridiplantae; phylum Streptophyta; class Pinopsida; order Pinales; family Pinaceae; genus Pinus; species Pinus taeda. Next base: position 1,752 of record APFE031101402.1, read on the forward strand.
AAGCTGTAACCCAACCTCTTGACACTGGGAAAAGTGTAGTTCCTACCTTCTAGGACTATCTACTGTTCTATTTTAGTGCTTAATCCCAAGCCTTGGCTTCAAAAGTTGCACAATTCATCCCTCCTTCCTCTCTCCAACCGCACACTCTGCAGGCTCTGAGCTCAAGCCCAAATCCCGAGCTCTTAAATTGCAATACTGTGTAATCAAGAAGTCTACTCTACCTCCCAGAACTACACATTTGACAAAAATAGTGCAAAACCCTATAGCCTCAAAACTGCACAATTTGACTGCATATTCCAGCCTGTACTGCCGTTATGCAGTCTCAAGGCTCAAGGCATAGGCCAAAGCTCTTGAACTGCACAATTATGCAATCACTTGGGATCCTAGGTCTTCCATAACTACACAATAAGATAAATCAATGTTCAAGACCTCGGCCTAACTCCCTGATCTCCCCAACTACACAATATTTTTATTCAATCCAAGCCTAAACTTCCCATTGCACAGTCTCAAGGATGAAGCCTAGCCCTTGACTGCTCGAGGTACACAATTGAGTAGTCACTGAGGCTCTCTCTCATTCTATCACCTAGTTCTAGCTCAGTCAGTGGATCATCATGTGACATCTTAGATTAGGGGTTTATCAGGCTCATGTTGTCTTGTCATGAGTGGATTAGAGATGCAGAAACTCTATCATGCTATGGAAAGACGATGGAGAAGGAGATAGAGAAGGAGGACATGCTAGAAGACATATATGGAGCTGAAGAGATACGATTTTCATCAGATAGGAAGATGAAGGAACATTCGATTACAACAGAAGACCAAATATCAGGACCAAATGAAGACTCCATCATATTCAAAACCCTTTGGAGGGAAGATATGAAGAACAAAGCATATCTCTCATTAAGATGAAGCACCAAATACATCTCTTATTGACGACACAAAGAAAGAAGTATCAATAAGGACAATTTGGCATTGCTGCATCATCACGTAGTCCATGTCATCAATTTCATGTCATGTCTGGTCATGAGTCATCATATGCCACATCATTGTTATGGGCTATGGAATTATCTATTCAAAATTTATTGTAAAGTGGAATTCCAAAGGACACATTTAGAATATAAAGAGTCATGTAAAGTCGAAAAGTCATGGGAAGTCAAATAGTCATCAGGTAGTCAAAGAGTCACAAGGAAGATAAAGAATCACCTATTGGTTATATATGCTGTCATTGTATGAGCAAGGGATTTTTTTGTCCTTGGTTCCTTCCACAAGACATTAGAGAGACAAACTAGTCATTTTGGGGAGCAAGGAGTGGATCCAACGCTGCACCATTGGAGCTAGTGGTGTTCATTGTATACATGTGTCTTGGAACTTTTACTTCATATCAAAAGACTCATGGCTAGCATGTTCTTCACGCGTGGATTATGAATATTTGTAAGGCTATTCTATCGATGTCTGTAATTCATGTTTTCCTGCACCTCTGCTAAAGGAGTCGAACTGTTTTGGTTATTTTAGTACTTATCATATTAAGAATGTGTTGTAATGGTTGTTATTGTTTTCACATCCATCTGGACTATTCTGCTGGATATCAAACATGTTTTTCTTGTTGATTGGTTGTAACGACCATCACGTCTTTGGGGACTATTCCATTGGATGACATATCCTTCTTGGTTCTGTGTGTCTCTACTAGGGTGGTACTATTACCTCTCTCTTTGAGGCTCATTTTGTTTCCTCCATCCTTAATAGAAGAAACTTGACACACTTACAATGGAACACTCACCAAGAATAATCACTTTCTTTTCGAAAGCACATACACGTTCCTCTCTTTTTATGATAATTAGAGCTAAGGAAAAACTGTAAGGGTCCATTGCAACTGGCCCAATACTCTAGATGGGGCTCCCATCCCAAATGGTGTGAGGTCTAATTGGGACTTCACATCAGGGAGACCACCTTGGTTGACCAATTTCCAACAACACTAACAAAATGGTACGAGAAGGGGGGGCTAGATGAAAAGTTGAGCCCCTTGATTTTGTTTTGAATCTCTTATCGTAAATGGATCATCCTCAAATCATAATCCTAGGGTATTTTTCTAAGTTATCCCATGGTAAAATTTCAATCCTCAATGAGTCTCTCCATGACTTTTCCCATCTCAAGTTTGATGGTGCCGGTGATACGTCCTTTGCCAAGCATGTATCTCCTTTTCTTAAGTTCTGTGAATATTGTAAAATTGATTATGAATATGTGGCTTGCATTGTTTTTTTCCTCACCGTTAAAGGTTGAGTTAGCTGATGGTTTCACACTTTACCACCTTCTTCCATTCATTCTCTTAACCAAATCGACAAGTAGCTTCATTAAGAATTTGATAGGTATGAATATCGACATGCTTATAAAAGAATAGATAATCTTCGAATGGATCTTAATGAATCAGTTGAGGATTTTTCTTCTCGATTCCTTCATCTTTGTTATGAATTCCCTGAACAATATATGGATCAAGATTTCTTGAAACAAAAGTTTGAGACTATAGAAGAGTTGATATTTTAAATCTAGTTAAGAGATGAAGGAATATAATTTAACCATTAGTAACCTATCAAGTTGTGTTATAATTGCACAACTAGGAAGAAAATGGTTTCCCTTCTATTATAGTGCATTTTGTTCCAAAAATGAGTACAGTGATTAACCATGGATACAAAGAGTTTTTGCATATAATGGCATCCCACGATCCATAAGTCTCACTTGTTTGTACTTACATCCATTTTCCATTCAAAGAAAGAGAGAGTAGAGAAACCTCTTCTTCTAGTTGGGCTTTCTCTTGAAGTGTTTCTCATGTCATATCCTACATTATTGTCATTTGTAAATGGTTTTTATATATGTTCTCTATTTTTTTTTTGTAATTATAATTTTAATGCATATGAAATAAATAGTAATTAACAAATCTAGAAATCTAAGGAGAAATTAACCCTCATAATTAGAGTTCAAATTTTCAAAAATATTTTAGTAGATATGATGTGACAAACTATCCAATGGAACAAGTTTGGGATTTAATGGATTCTATTGGAATTAGAGTAGGTTTATATGGATATATTGTGGAGAGTTGTAGTGGATATAAATTCTTTAAGATGAAATTCAAAAAACCTTAATCATGGCAAATGAATTTTTTAATAACCCTAGAAATCATGCATAAAATAGGTTTGTGCAACCTAAAATCACAATTTATAGATATAAAAAATAATGTGAACCTCCTCTAGGTGGACCTCAAAATAATCTTAGGCTATTTGGAGAATATGGAGGTTCTAACATAAAGGTTATATTAGAGGGAGCCTAAGAAAGAACCTGAAAAGGATCAACCCAATTCGAGTGTCATAAACCATTCATAACTCCTATTCAAAATGAAAATAAAGGTTGACCTCAAGCTATATCAAAGGTGATATTGAAACTTTGACGTTAAATCATTGGTTGTAAGAGTTAGAAGTTTTTTTAGTGTTCGTTGTATAGATGGAGAAAATAATTTTTTCTTTACTCATCTAAAACTAGAGGGTCATTCCCTGGCCTACTGGGAAATCGACACGACGACCCTTAGGTTGGAGGCATATCCTACAATTACCAAGTGGGAGGATTTTAAAACTCTCATAAATTCATAGTTCTATATTACCATGGATGTAGATGAGAAGTGGACATGTTGCCATTACATTAAGTAGAAATGGGGGAATATCGAACAACAGTACACCATAGAATTTCAAAATGTGGCATACTAATGGGTATCTCCTTAAATAATAGTTAAGTAGTCCTCAAGTATATAGGGGTATGACACAACCATATATAGAAGTAATTGTTGTTGTTCAAACCCAAAAAGGTAGACGAAGCTTGTGTACAAGCACACTGGTTGGAAAACATAGGCAAGAAGTAAAGGAGATAAACTGGGTCAAAGAAAAAGGAGCACCAATATGCTATGAAGGAGTAGAAGAAGTAGTGGAAAGGGAAAAACACCAAAATGTAGTAGCCATAGTGCACCAATGAAAATATTGCAACAACAACTACAACCAATGTAACATTGATGGTCAACCTAATCAAGAAAGAAAGAAACTATGAAAAATCTCATGGCTACAAATTTGAGAAATAATGTGGAAACTAGCTTGGACATGGATGATAATATTGACCGAACATCAAGGAATAAGGGGAGAAACATAGTATCCATAAACAAAATAAAGAGAAATAACAATCAAACTCTTCCATATAAAGATATAGGTAAAGAAGACACAATTTGATACTATATTTGACTCGAATCAAAGGTGAATCTCATAGCAACAAATCTGGTTAGGAGACAGGTACTAGAGACTCATGAATATCCTAACCCATATCCATTGGAATGGGTAAATATGGAGGTAGATATAAGAGTAATCAAATAATGCATAATAAAAAATTTACCGCCGTGGAATTTATTGACGAAGCAGAATTGGGTGTAGTTCCACTATATGTATGTGGTTTTGTATTTGGAGGTTCCTATATGTAGATGTAGTATTTCATATTCATGTAGAAAACTTACGATTAGTGCTTCATCAAGGATGACAATTTCTTAATTATAATACCCTCCTCCCACATTTACCCAAGTAACTGGCCAGCCAAGCTAAACATGTGACGAGAGGCTACTATGATCTGATTCAGCCTCCTAGGTGACCTTCAGGAAGTGGAACCAATAAAACGCAACCAAACTGACCATCCACAAATCCTACAAAACCTCCAAAGGCTACCCCACCCTTCTAGGTGACAAACCCCTAAGGAAACTCAGCAGTTCGAGGACCTAGAGCCCCAATCACCCCTTTCCAAGCCCTTCGAGTGACTCATGGTCCCATTCGCTCCCATGAGCCTACCAGATTACGGCTGCAGCCTTTTGCTGCCAGTGCTATTCCAAGGACTATGAGATTTAAGGCTATATTCCAAGGCTAGGACCCAGTCACTCCTTAGAACTTCATGGAATTTACAAAAGTGAAAATAAACATAGAGACAATGATGCCAATGCAAATTCTTGAATAAGTACTTGACTGGACCCCTACTAGCCATGATATACATTTCATCAAACATGTCTCAAATATACATTCTACAAGACCTAACAACATATCTGATCGTAGGGTTCATATACTTATCTGAGAATCGCTAAGAAACACTGATGGCTTTTCACATTAGCTGCATTATCATCTATTAGGTTAAATATTCATTTCTCAGTCATTTACAAATAAAAACATGATGATAACCATATGTTTTTATTGTCATGAAACATATTCATAACTAGCATATAAACAATAAAAATAATGAGGATACAACAACCATAAGTGCCGCATATGAACCAATAAATTTTCTCATAAAATACCAAGGAAATGAACTATTATTAATGAGTGTAAAAACCAACCCGGTATGGGACTACCACATTCTACCTCACCGTAGATTTGTTGAGCCAAGTCTCTCTTCATCCAATCACTCTTGTGCCATATTCCAAGCATGAATCTGGGACTCAAACCAAAAGAACCAACTAGGGCTTCCCAAGGTTAAACCACCTCACCGTCATCAATAGAATGAGGCTTGACCGCAATCCTCATTGAATCATTAGGCCATAAAAAAGCATGGATTCCACCAAATATCTCCACCTACACCATGAGGAATTGTCATGTCTCCTAGTCTCTAGGCTTCACCACGATCCACAATTTGATCTAGGGAGCACTAGGCCATAATCGAGACACCACCCTCCAAGCTTTACTGTATACCCCACCATTCATTGGTAAGGATTCCTAAGCCTCATCAAGGGAAACCACCTCTAGGCTTTACTATATATCTCTCCATTCATCAGTCGAGGATTTCTAGGCCCACTGAGGCACACAATACGTGGATTTACCAAAACCCACAGTCTGGTTCATGGGTCAGTAGGCCAATGGATTTACCACAATTCACAGCCTAGTTTAGGGATCACTAGGCCATGTTTTCTTTCATTCAGACATCCACCTCAATCAACTTCGAATGCATCTGTCAATCCAGCTTAACCAAAATATGATAATCCCATCACACCATGGCTATCTAGAAACAGAAAGGTAAGGATGAAGAACATTGCCACAACTGTAAACACCCATGTCCATGACAACAAGAGAACGAAGAACACAGATGCAAAACCATGCATGACAAATCTAGCAAGGAAATGACAACATGCAAATTGATACCTACAAGTAAACCTGTTGTGGTTTCTTTATCCTGTTCTTCCTTCCTTGATCTTTGCTTCCTCTTTTCCTTCTTTCCATTTCTTGATCCAATTCTGAAGTGCTCCAAGGAAACTCTAAGTGTTCAAGAGTGTGAGAGAGAGAATAGAGAGAGAGAGAGAGCTCCAAAAATTGAACTGACCAAAAACCATGAACTAATCCTTAGAAGCCTTTTTATTAATGTCGCCTCTATTTTCTTCATTTTCCATTATTTTAATTCATTTTCCTCCTCACATGCAACATGTGAGCTTTCACATTCCTTTTCTCCTAATTTCCATTATTTTCATAAATAAATTACCGAAAATGTCTTTTCTCCTTTCCAAATAGTTTTCCATTCCCTTTGCCAATTTCCTTAGCCATAATAAACCAAATGAATACCCACACTGGGATGTCTTTCCCAACATCCAACCTGGAATAAGTGTTCCATAACCATGGTTATTATGTTTCCTTTATTAATTTTATTTACATTGAATTTTCACCATGGTTGTTACATTCACCATCAATAAGCACAAAGGAAAGTCGAAGATGTCACTAGTAAGTTCCACCCAGGCCAAAAAGTTTATTAGTTATAGTAAGGAATATGTTTATTACTTTTAAGAGAAAATTTGTTTGTAAATGATTCCATGAGATTTAAGTAATTTATAGGGGCACACTAAGGAATGGAGATAAAAACTAGAATATTTTCTAGAGGCATAGAGGGGTTTATTCTAAAAGTCTAAATGGCTACCCCCCAAGATGGAAGTGGAGCATGAGATCCAACTATTTCAAACTCTTTATTTCCAAACATTTGGCTATATAGATAGTCCATTTTAAATAAAAATGAGGTGAAGAATTAGTTGAAACAAGTATGTGAATAGGGTGTCATTCGACCAAGTACCCCACCACGTGGGTCACCCATCATCATTGTGCTAGGGATGGATGGAACTTGATGATTGTGTATTGATTATAGGGTGTTAAAAACAATTATGCTCAAGGAAAGGTACCCCATAGTCTGAATAGATGATTTGTCAGATTAGTTGGAGCAAACTAAATACTTCACTGAGTAGGAATTAAAGTCAAAATATCACCAAGTTTGGATTAGAGAAGGTACCCACAAGAACGCCATCAAAACTAGGAAAGATTTATATGAATGGTTAGTCATGCTATGTAGCTTATGCAATGCACCAGCTACATTTATGATGTTAATGAATGAGGTAGTGTTCCCTTTCATAAATTCATTTGTTATTTTTATTTGGATGTTATATATGTATATAGTGCTACTTGGGAGGAGCACATCTCACATTTAATGTAGGTGCTAGAGACATTAAAGAAACATTAGCTACTAGACAATATCAAGAATTTTGAGTTTGCACAATGATGTTTTGTGGTTCTAGGGTATGTAATAGGTGGAAGAGAGGTGAAGATAAATCCTGCCAAGATGGAGGCCATCATGAAGTGGCTGATCCCTACTAATTTTTCTATGGTTGGATATTTCATTGTGGTAAAAAATACCTAAGGACACTCATAGTCTCATTTTAGAATTAACAACACCATTTTATGCCATAAAAATGAGTAGAAAGAGCTTCCAATGGGGAAAGGGTCGACAAAGCACACTTTAAGAGTTAAATAAAAAGATCTCTGAAGAATTTTTGTGGGATTACTAAACTTACAATAACCCTTTTAAGTGGAGAAAAATTCAAGTGGGTATTCTATGAGAGTGATCTTGATGTAGGAGGGGATTCCTAAATGCTACAATTATAAAGTATATCACGAGGTGGTTCTCAACTACCCTACTTATGGAGAGGAGTTATATGCCCTTGTGAAAGGTATTAAAAAATAAAAATAGTATATGACGGGAAAGGAGATAATAATCCCTATATATTACTATCCACTACAATTCCTATAGGCCCAAAGTAAGCTACATAAGAACAAGAATTATAAGTGGTGGAGCTTCTCTAGCAATTTCATTTAGTGATCAAGTGAAAGAAGGGAAACAAAAAGAAAATGGATGACATGCTTTCGATGCCACCCACATTAAGGATGATAGAATTAGGAACTCTTATGAACATGGATTCTTTCACTCATCATGCATATAGAGAGGCATAAACAAAGGATGAGGACATCAAGGAGGTGTTTTAGTATTTGTGGAGCCAAATTCATGCACATGATGGTGACAACGTAGTTGACTACCATCTTTAGAATGGATTTCTCTACATGCTAAATAAGTTATGTGTTCCTAAGGTGAGTACTTATAACTAATTAGGGAGGCTCACACCTCCAAGGTTGTAGGGAGTTATGGTGTAGGGAAAAAACTAGATAACTTGTAGAGGTATGTGTGTTGGCATAATATGGAGAAATAGGTAGCTAGGTTCATTAGAGGATTTATGTTTTGTTGTACTAATGAGTCTAGTAATAGAAAATAGGGTCTACATCATCTCTTTCCTTTACCCACTTGTCCTTGGGAAATCATTTTCATGGAATTCATGGGAGATTTACCAATGACTAGGAAGGGACATGATACCTATTCATGGTTGACAAGTTTAGGAAGATGTGTGTTCCAATGAACTATAAAAGGACCATTAGTGACACAAAAGTAATAAACTTGTACCTTGGACAATTTTGGATGCCTTTTGGAATACCAAGGAGCATAATTTTAGATAGGGACACAACATTTCCTAGTGCATTTTGGAATTCATTGAGGGAGAATATGGAATGAGATTTTAAGAGTTCTATAATAGTCCATCCACAAAAATATGGGAAAACATAAGTAGTTATAGGAATTCGGTACAAATTTTGAGGGGATACAATTAAAAGGTTCTAAAGATTTGGGATGATTTTTTTTATATATACAACACTCTTACAACATATCAATCCATATGTCTACTAGTAAGTCCCCATTTAAAGCATATTAAGGATATTTTCAAAATTCACATTTGAGTATTACATATGGAGAAAAAGGAGGAGTGAGGGAGGATCTTGTAGGGGATGCCTTAAGGGAAGAAAAAAATGTTGGGGTGATTAGGAAAAGCCATCTCCAGGTACATGAGGCATTGCGGAGTTCATAGGAAAAATACAAGACTAGGCATGATCCACACAGAACAGGGAGGTCATTCAAGGTTGGAGACATAATATGGTTACATTTGAACAAGGAGAGGCTACAAGGCCGTGGTAAGAAGTAATAAAATAAAGGGTCTATAATATGGTCCATTGAGACACCAAAAAAGTGGCAGATAACATCCATACACACACATCTACTTAGTGGTGAATGTAGAGAATATGAAAATCTATGAACCTTCCATGTTGAATGAAGAAGAGGATTAGGTCCTACCCTCAATACAAGATTTCACACCAGATGCTCAGTCAAAGTTAACAAAAGACACAATTTTGTAGAAGAGGTCCAAAAATACACAACATGGGTAACATGAACTTTAGTAGATTGGGCTAAAAGGATGGTTCCTAGGAAAGGGTAAATGGTAAACCTAGGAAAAGGTAAAGGAAAAACTACTGCACCTCATTCAGTAGAAGATTTTGGGGACCAAAAGACTCCCAAAATGGTGAGTATCCAAAGGAGATTGTTATATTATTTTTTATCCATATTGATGCCTTCATAGTGGAAAAGATGGAGAAATCAACTCACGAGACCATTTTTACTAGTAGGCCCAAGTTTGGTGAATTTGTGTCCAAAATATTCCGGAAATAGTTTGAGACATCAAGAAACATTCTTGGATGGTAAGATTTTTCTTCTTAAGAATCACACCATCTAGCCTATTCTATACACAAATACCTTTCTAGTGGTGCAAGAATTGCCTCAAGCATAATCTATATGTAAAATCTATGCGAACTTCATGTTTTAACCACCATGATTCAATAGGATGCCATGCATTTCCTCATTATTCATGGAAAAGGGTCTAGACAAATTATCATGAAGAAGAAGACTATAGAAGAGTCAATATTGTAACTCTAGTTAAGAATTGAAGGAGTCAAACTTAACTACTAGTATGCTATCGAGTTGTGTTATAATTGGGTCATGAGGAGAAAAAGGTGTTTCATTCAATTCTGGTGCATTTTATTACATGTGTGAGGAGAGTAGATGGGAGTGGATAGAGAGAAAAGAAAGAGGATATATTTTCTCTAGTATCCCATGAGAAATAGGTCTCATTCATTTTTACTTGCATTCATTTTCCATTTAGATAAAGAGAGAGAAAAGAAATCTCACCTTCCAACTTGGTTTTTCTCTCGAAAAGGTTTAATATATCGTATCTTGCATTAATGCGGTTTGTGAATGGTTGTTATATTTTTTCTCTATTTTCTCAATAATCATAATTTGAATTTATACACAATAAACAATAATTATAAAATCCAAAAATCTAGGGAGAAAATAACTCTCGTAGTGTGAATTTCGTATTTTCAAAAATATTTTAGTATATCTACTCTGATGATCTATTTAATGGAATATCCATAGTAATTTAGAGATCACGAAAGATAAATTCCTAATCCTAGTGGGAGAACTCATTAGAAACTAGTAGGGTAGCCACCCGCTGTCATCTAGGAGACCTTCCCTCTTATTTTAAGAATAAGAAAAGGTTTCCTATCCTAAAGATCATCTTATTGTAAGTTCAAATAGCAATATTGGTTAGTATAAATGCTTTCTTTTGGGTAGGACTAACTATGGAAACTTCTTAACCACTCACAAAGATAAAAGATCCGTTCAGCACATATGATTGGCATGTTGAACTATCCATGTAAACAAATTTAAAAGATATTCAAATTAAGCAATAACTTGTTCATGTGATGTTTGTAAATGAAATGTGAAACTAGTTAGATAAACTATGTATGAAATAATTCAAAGAACTTAAGTTGCACCATGAAACAAATACATATGGTATGTGTCAAAAGATAAGTTATACCATCAATTGTTTGTAATTGGATTACAAAATCATTTGTTTATCATAGTTTGACAACATAATTATTACACCAAAACATCAACTCAAAGGAAAATGTATCATGCCTATTGTGGTGATCATAAATTAAAATATCTGACAACATGCATATTATAACTTTTTTTTTACACATCAAGAATCAATCAGTACCTCATCTCTCATTACCAAAGAAAAGAGTGAACATATATTATACTCTTTAAATGACATGGATAAACAATAAAATTTCCCACCATAGAAAAATATTAAAATACCTATATTCAAATCACATTAGTTACCACCAAGCACGTTGCAACTTGATGTCATGAAGATCCACTAATAGTATCTTAGGATAACATGGAATATTGTAACATATAACAAGAAAACACCAATGTCAAGCAACAGTTGTTAAGAAAGGATAGTGAATTCAAATCATCAGTTATAGCAAAGGGATATGAAGCTATGTTTAAGAAAAACAATGTTTATTCCATGATAATTTTCCTAAGTATTACCATGGGGGGACAACAATTTACCCTTATAGGTATGTTAAGTTCTAGGTTCCTAAGGAAAAGATACGAAATGTGATGGAAAATCATGGAAAAGGAAGTGGAAAGAATTCATGAAATGACTTTCAATGCCTAGTAATGGCGTGGAAGTTTTACATATATGATCATATAGGTTTCAAGAGATAGGAATTTCATGTATACATGCCTCTAAGGAGGGCTCTTAACATATAGCTACCTTTCGTAAGACTATTTCCTTTTAGCCTTTTTTCCTTTTCCTTTAAGTGTCCATCTTATTGACCAAGTCCCATTTGCTTAGATATTCATAGACAACCTAGAGACTAGGGAAAATGGCCTAAAGGAAAGATAAGAACTCGGAAACTTGAAACACTCAAGAGGTGCACTCAAATTTTCCCTCAGAGGTATTGTTTGGCCACCTCTAGTAGCACTAATATAATATTCATAAGGAAAAAAGGGAAGCCACAAACAATGACATGTGGCATAGAAGCACCATTTTGTTTTTTTATTGTATTTAATATTGGGATATACTCAAATTTAAAGTTGTGACCATCAAAGCATGAAACCATTATAGAACTAAAACAATGTGCTCTACATTATGGATAGTGAGAATAATATGGATGTGTTGAACATAGAACTATACATCACTTGTCGTTGGAATGAGTTCCAAAAATTCCATCCATTATCATTCAATGGATGTTGATAGTTGTGAGTGATTAGGAAGTCACCACCCCACATATGCTTCACATAGGGAAATGCCTTATGGCATAAATAGGAAGCCACTTATATATTCCAAAATATTCCATAAACGGATGCAAACAAATAGTAAATGAAAGCGAAGACAATCTCCAACAAGCCTTTGATGATCAAATCATCACCCTATGCATTGAAAAACCTATTTGAAATTTTTGGATGCAATTCGAAGTAAGTGCAACATAGAGAGGGGAAAAGGAATGAGGTAAGAGAAATCCAACATCGTCGGGATCAAACAATCACCTAGAGACATGACGAATGACCATAGGGGAGCTAGAGGTAATAGGAAAGCCTAAATGTGGGAGGATGAAAATCCCCTTCCCCCACCAACCCTCTCACCCACCAACTAACAAAAGATAATACAAGATGCAACCATATAAGAGGAATGAGAAGAACTAATACAAATACACTTGATGTAATTGTACAACAAGTGTGAGAGAAAGGACCCAAAACACCCTCGATGCAATCATACAAAATGTGATTGAATCGAATGAACGTGTCTACAAAGGAAGGAATGCTCATTCCACAAAAATAAGATGAGATATATAAACGCATATACATTAATTGTCATTGTAAGATATTATTCTCTATATAGACTATAAAGTAATTTTATGGTGTAGACGAGTTGGATTTTGTAGCGTTTAGTTCCCATTAGGTCTTAAAATTTCATTGGGAAGGTTTGAGAGTGAGTGCCATTTTCTAGGGACAAAACCTATTCCAACGAACGTCCAAACAATCCTTGTACCAACATTAGCTTTTGTGGAGATAGTTCTAACATCATTCTTTCATACAAAATCATAACATTCCCATTTGTTTGGATAGTTATTGCCTCATTCTTTCATCCAAAATTAAGACTCTCCTTCAAACAAACGACTTAGAAATAAAAACTTCCCTGAAGTCAAATATGGGTTTTAAACTATTCGAAAATTTCATAATGGTGATAATTTATATAATTTATGAATTTTAATTTTTCTTTCTTTTTATTTCGTTGACTTATGGACGATCTCAATTCGGAATCCGGCCTAAAATGGTATAGCAATGCTTTTGTGGACAAGAACCCATCGAGGGTTGTGTATGCAGACTTTATATTATTATATAACAAATATATTTTTAATTTAATTATCTATTATTTGACTAATCTACCGCCCCTAATAATTAGATAACATAGTTAAGCATTATCCTAAAAAAAATATCTCCAAATTCTGCTCCACCATACAAATCTGCCCGGTTAATTATCAATCCATTCATCAAAACCCTGATTGTGCACGTCGTGGTTAGAATCTCCCGTGAATTTTAAGAAATGAATTTGCGGAAAATTATATTGACTGAGCGGTATGAGATACAACATGAAGCAATAAACAGCATTTCAACAGTGAAGCGACCTTGCCATGCTTGTTTAGATTTGACGAAATCTAAACATCAGATAAATTTCACGAAATGTACGCGAACTTTGATGTTTTTGCGAAGTGTTCCCTGTTCAGCAAACTCATTATAATTAATCTGCAAACAATGGACATAGCTGGAACAAACCAATTAAGTCCACGTTTGATATTATATAACCCTCCTATGCCAATCATGTTGTTTCTGTCACAAATTTGTTGGTTTTAATAGCATTTAACCTACACATGAAGAAACATGAAACAAGGAGCCAAAGATCAGAAAATCTTGATATGAAAAAACTTATTAAATTATATTATTCTCCTATGTTTTATTTTTTACAAATAGTATCTCCACCATAATCACTTAAGATTTAGTTATTTTCTTCCTTCCAACCAAATGCATAGAGGTTCATCTCTGACTTCATTTTCTCTAACTTCCTTCAGAGTATGAGTTATTCCATAAGTTTGCAATCGAATTCTTAGAACCTTATGAAGAAAGATAAAGTCCTCGGAAATCCCCCTCGCAGGTAAATTTGCATTTGTGCAGAACGTCATAAAAAAAATTACGGAGCGTCATCAAAGAAATTTTATTATCGGCGTTGTATACGACCAATTTAAGGAACTCCGAAGAATTTAGCGTGGAAACAGCTACAATGAAAGAATATGCATTCACCTGTTCGATCATAGTTATCTCCATGTCTAATATGTCAACGGAATCGTCAGAAGGGTATCGAGCACATCACCCTCACCAGAGCTGCTCCGCTAATGCATCCTAACAATATAAGCACTGTTTTCGATGACGATTTCCCCGACGATGGTGTTAAATTCGGCGATGCTGCGTTTAAAGTGAAAAAAAAAAAGGGTTACCAATCAAGATACATGTTATATGAAAATGAAAATCAAATTCCAAATAGTGGTAGCAAATCTAGAAGCTCTTACCCGCAGTCTGGTTATCTGTGAAAAAGGAGTAAGTTGAGTAGCGCATAAAACAGCCCGCCTCGAGACCTCGACCTTCAAACATTGGAGGACATTTGAGTACCTGAGTCTGAGCTTGCGTCAAGCAGGCTTGGCAGCTAAGATTGGTCAGTGAAGGCCAACACTGAGCGAGACCATATAAGGAGCCATCAATGGATCCAACGGCATATCCATTATCTTTAGAAGCGTTGGTTATGAGTTGCGTGGACAAGTGCTGGGCTCTTTCAAGGAATGTCTGTGGATCGCTGGAATTCGTGCCGGTACAATAAACGTAATTCCCAGGGTCCACATACTGAGTATAAAAACTATTATTCTCATAGCGCAGAAGACAACCGTCCAAATGAATCCGAGCACCATTAGCTTGAGGACACACTGCTTTCGCTTGTATCGACGCTTCCTTCACGCATTGGGAGCACTCGCTGGCGTTCAAATACTTCCGACAAACAGCAAGACCATAGACAGGATCCGTTTTGCCAGAATCGATTTGCATTGAAGTAGCGAAGCCGTCTGCAGAGAGATTTGAAATAAGGGATTGCAAAACATGATCGAGATTGTCTTCAAACGCTGTAGCATTAACATACATGTGGGGGCTGCACCCTTTTCCCACCAATTTAGACTGGGGATCCTCGGCTGCAACACCGACGGCAATCATGATCGCAGCCATTATAAGCAGAAGTGGAAAATGAGCAAGTTCCGCCATCAGTCCAGACAATACCTATAAGGTTTGGGATTGGAACCCAGCGTCGTCCTTATATCTCAATAACTTGGAGGACGACTGGATACCATTGAAATCAAATTTCCTCTCAAGGCAGGCTTGAATGAGGGAAACGGTCATTTATAGAGGGGAAAAACAACCTTCAAGTAGCATAATTGATTTTTCCTCTCAGATTTTTTTCCCTGTGCTTATGGCAATATTCAGATCTTGGGAGATTGAGTTGAGATGTGGAAATGATTGACTGTTTTCTTATTAATTAAAAGTAAATATGTTTTATGATTTTAAAAGTTAGCAGTGAAACCAGTTGGTCAAAATTGACGGCATATTGGTTTTGCCGGAAGAAGAAAAAAAAATATTTAATAGTGTATCGGACAGACTGTTTGTCTATTTGATTTTGAGGTATTTGTAATTTTGATTTTAAGGTATTTGTTTTCCATGTTTTGGAGAGTGTTTTCTTCAAAGTAGAATCTATGTTTTTTTAGGAGAAAATTATTACTTTTGTTTTCTTAATATCAATTTGCATTTTTATTTTTTTCCAAAAATTCTAAGGGGAAATTAACTGTTTGCAATTTTCTTTTGTTAGAAAAATCATTATTTTTGTTTTCCTGATATCAACTTGCATTCTCACTTTTTTCTAAAAATTCTCGAGGAAAATTAACTTCTCTTGCAAATGAAGAGCAAATTTGGCAATTAGAATAAGCTCTTATAACAAGCTTGCACAAACAATATGCCCTTTGCTAATTTACCCACTCTTCGAGTTTTTCAATATATAAACCAAAATATATGAATTAGAAAAAGTAAAAGACAATAGACAACTTTGTTTGACCTAGATATCACTTCTAAATTTTTAAAAATACATACTGAAATTCTAATTTTAACTTCCACCTATTCATACAGCTCACAACATTTACCCATCTAAAATTTAATAATAAATACTCTCCATATTTGATAATAAAGCAGACAATAAATATGATTATTAAAGATATGTAGGACCAAACCTCCCCACGGAAATGATAAATATCGAATTACAATATAAGTACCAGAAATTAAAGTGACAAGCGTGAATCTGAACTACATCAATCGAAGGGAGATTAAGAGACAACATTTATAAAATGTATATTTTGTTAAGATAAGAAAGTGTCAACAATATGGGATAGCTTTTGGTTTTATGAAAATCGATTATTTATATTATATATATTAATTAATTTAATTTATATAAATTAATTTAATTTATATAAATGTTTATAGGTATTATTTTATAATAAATTTTAAAATAAGTTTTTATAATAATTTTTTATTATAAAAGTTTAAAAAATATAAGTTATTTTTTAAAAAATTATTGGTATTATTTTTGTTTTGTTATTTAAGTTATTAAAATTAAGGGATTGTATCTAGCTTATGCCACACTAGCATTTAATACAACTGAAATTTTTCCCATAGAATTTTAAACGGATGACCTTCACATTATAAAGTGACTTAGTATTACATACCATCATCATATATTCTATGCTCCATGGGCTATTATTATTATTATTCAACATGTATAAAATAAAATCTAAATGTAGTCACCATATATTCTATACTCCATGGGCTATTATTATTATTATTATTATTATTATTATTATTATTAAACATGTATAAAATATAAATATAAATGTAACACTATTTTTAATCATGAAGATTCATTTTCATTTTATTATGCAAATATTTTATGTCTAAATAGGTTTTGTTACAATACCTTAGGCTAATATGATGATTTATCAATGCCACATGCTTATAAAACCATAACTCATTTCATATGAAACTTGTTCATGTGCTCATCTTTTTAATTAATCAAATTAATTAAAAGGACAAAATGGCTTAATTAATTTCAAGATAAATTTTAAAATTGATTTGAAAAACATAATATTTTAGAATATTTGTTGTTTAAAATGTATTTTTGAATGTATAGAGAGATTCAACGCCCTAGGAAATTCTATAAATTCTATAAATTAAATTTTAAAAAATCTCCCCCAAATTTCGATTAAAAATAAGCAGAAAATTTGTGGGGAAAAGAGTCATTTCGTCAATAAATTATACTATGCCAATATTAAATATAAATTGTTTAAATTTTCTTAGATCGTAAAATATGATTTAAAAATTTTAAAAATTTACATCTATAATTTAACTTTTTGAATTATTATTTTAGAGAAAATAAAATGTAGAGTAAGATTTTCTAAATCCATTATTTTCTTCCCTAAAAGAATTTGAAGATTGGTGACTTTTATATTCATTAAATAACATTAAAACCAAGTTTTAGCTTTGTTATAAATAGTGTTGGAAGATTGGTGACTTTTATATTAATTAAATAACATTAAAACGAAATTTTAGCTTTGTTATAAATAGTATTGGTAGATATTATAGGGGTGAAATTTGATTTATTTTAAAAAAAAAATGATTAGTATTCTTAACATCGTAGGTGGTATGCACTTCAATTTATCACAAATTATTGACTTGAATTTATCATAAGAGCCCATTAAAATAAAGAGAAAATTATATTAATGATATGTTTAACTTGAATTTATCATAAGAACCCATTAAAATAAAGAGACAATTAGAATAACGATACATTAGATTTTGGTTGTAGAAAAATGATAGTATTTAATCAACGAATATTAAAATGATTGATTTGAACTCATCATAAAATTTAATTAGGAGAATAATGCAGTAGTCTATAACGCGACTTTTTGAAAGTCTTTCCGGCAGATTTTTCTGGTCAAAATCCGGCAGCAATTCATTGGAATCCCAAGTTTGATAGCTAGTTTCTGCACAATCAATGGCTCCCAGTGGTTTTTTAGGGCGCTGAATCCAAAGATGCAGTTAAAAAACCATCTTAACTGCTAAAAATCAAGATTTAACTTCATTTCTTCCACCGGATTCTGTCACCGCAATCTCCAAAAAGTCGCATTATAGACAACTACAGAGAATAATTAGTTTAATTTTTAGTTATGATGTAATCAAACATTATTAAGTATCTAATTTTTATTTGGCTAGAGTTTGGAGATTTTTATGGTGACGATTTTTAGACGTGGGAGTACTTATTTTATTTTGTTATTCCCCCTCAACTCTAAACTGTATATACACGTTAAAAGTTAAAAAATATATATATTAATTTTTATTTTAATTTTTAAAATTTATAAAAAAATGATCGTTAGTTTCCTCACAATATTTAAGATTAGTAGCTTGAGAATGACTGAATATAAATTGAAATTGAATTTGGAATCCGATATTGAAATGGTGTGTGGGGTAGGTGTTTGATGGATCATTGTTCATTGTTTTCTTTCCATGAAAGGACTTAGCACTAACGACGTTCAGGGCTACTCTATAACAGCAAATCAAATTTAGATTGTAATGTTGATATTTAGATTGTGTGGTGTAGAGAAGCATTCATGAATATTGTGTGGTGTAGATATTTAATGGATGGTCAAGAATTCATGAATAGATCACTTTCGGGGGCTGCTCGGTGCCATAATAATGTGCTGATAATCATGTCTAGGGGAAGATTCCTTGTGTCGGTGACGGTCAATATGTGCGCAGAAACTATGTAAATTCCTTTTGGATCCCACATCAGACATTAAGAGCAGGCCTGGAATTTCAAATTCTTTTTGTCTGTCAAATTAAAATTTGATGACGTTTTTGTATTTATTTTACCCTTCGTTTTATGTTTTTACTAAATATGTGAGTGTCACGGAAAGTTTTTACATCGCACATACGTCCACCAGATTTGACAAGAACATTTACTGTCGCTACTCTATTTCATTTATAGATCACAATTAATAGCTTACTGCACAAGCAACTACTTTCACAATGAAAACACCACATCAACTCCACAACAGCACTGCAGGCATGCATGATGCAGGCATTTAAGAGCAGTGGCATCAATGTTGAAATGAGTGTTCTCAATTATTGAGAGAACTAAATTGTGATCTTGACCTACTTGGATTGTTGAAAAAATTAAAACCAGTTCATTCAGCATGGACCTTAAACAACCTGCTCTGTTATGTAATGTAAGCTGTGAATTTGTGACTTATCAGTTGATTAACAGTCAGTTCAAAAAGACTCAGAACAATGAGAAAAATTGACCATAACACCAGGAAAAATATGCAAAAATGGAGTTGAAGATACATTTATAAGGTATTATACAGTTGTTGGTTCAGGAACTTATCATAATGATATTGTTGTTCCAAAAATTTACATCCTGTACAGTCGCCGAAAATTGAGTTCACAACGCCTTCCCTACATGACTTGCAGCGGCATTGCTTGCCTCCTTTCATTTTAAGAGATATTTGTACTTTAAGAAATTTAATACTTCTCCATTCTTGATATATCCAGAATTAAAATAGATCTTTAACCCACTTTATAAATTTTATTCATAAATTTAATTTAAAATTTAGAAAAATAATTGATACAATAAATATTAATTAAGTTAAGCTGCTGCCAGAGAACGACGTAAATACAAGCAAAGGACAGGGTCGTCTTTGGCAGGGGATTCCTGCATGCTGTCCTGGGTCGTCTTTGGCAGGGGATTCCTGCATGCTGTTCTGGGTAGATTTTTCCAAGCATGGTCAAACTATACCACTCTGGAATCTCTCCTGGACTTCCTGAAACCCTAGTAGGAAACCCTTACCCTTAAACTCTGATATGCGCCGATTAACAATGAATCTTAGCGAGGAAATACTCAACTGAACCATGTGAAAAGAGCAACTAAGCAAATTGACACAGAAAAAACAGCGTGAACATAAAACAACCTCGGAGTAGAATTACCATCGAAAAGCTTGCCCAGACAGATTAGTACTGAAACCCTTGGGGCAATTGATGTGAGGGTTCGAAGAACCTCACTGCAAACAGAACCCATAAAACATATTCGAAAATTTCCTTAAACTTCATGAACCTCATAAGTAACATACATACAACAAGATATGAGAAATCGATAATCCAGACCCTGGCTTAGAATCCGAGGGGTCGATATACATTTTTACATAAGAAGAAAAAGAGAACGAAAATGATAACTTAGACATGGGTAGATAGCCTGGAAGTCAATAAGACCTTTTTACACTCAGTAACTCAGCCGATTACGAGACCGGAAAAATGTAAAACCCAATAATATTACACAACAGTTAAAAATGAGTAAATTGTGACCATCTTCCGCAGGGTTCACAAGCAGCATCTAAAACCCTCATTCTTAGTGAGGAAAATACGGTCAGGTATTTCATAACCGTGCAGGAATATTGCGACAAAAACTTATGACCAAGCAGTCACTGTTTTAAACATTATCAGGAAGGAAAAGATTAAAAACTTTAAGAGCCGAAACAACAAACAAGCAGTGTAGAGATGGTTTCTTCCATCAGGGAAACGTCGATCCGAAGGTAAATCTTAATTGGAGACTTTCGGTGTTAAAGGCCTGAGCTGCAACCCTCCATTCTGAGCTGAGAAACGAGGTCCATGCAATATAAACCAACTGCAAGCGGATTAAAACATGGCAATAGAGATTTGAACACCATCGACTGCAAATAAGCAAATTAAACAGAGGAAGCGCTTAGTAAACGAGAACCCCCTTGATGAAAACTTGTCTAGAGGTGAATTTGCGTTCTCTGGCAGCAGCTTAACCTATACAATACAATTAATTGATACAATACATGAATTGAATTGCAACTGCAAATCTTGTCGGAGTAAATTTCAGCGATGGATTGCAGCTGGATTAGTTAATGGTTAGTACTAGTAGTAGGTAGTGGTACAGTGAGCGTTTAAGTTTCAACTGGGTTGTGTTACAACTTGTATACTACCGCACAGTCCTGGCCTGCTACCGACTTACCGCACCCTGCTGCCAGCTGGTCTCAAGTTTCAACCAAAATAAATAGGTAATAAGGTATTATAAATTTCCACGTTTCACTTTTGGAACTAGACATCGTTTTGACGGTTTGCAGCATATATCACACATCCAAGTTGACGTGGAAATTTTTTCCGCTCCCGTCAAATACGTCCAAAAACCAAAAAAACGTCCTGTGGGACGTCAAATTCCAGGACTGTCTGCGAGAAACTATTGAAATTCCTTTTGGACCCCACAGCAGACTTTACGAGAGACACACAAATTTCCTCCGTGCGAGACTAACCACCTCGAAAAATAGAGCATACGTGCATCCGTGGAACATGCACTTAAAAGTTTTAATAATTGTTTGAACTGTACTTCTTAAGCGACACTCAAATGAAAAGTCACAGTCAGTCATGTCTTGACGCATTGCGTATTTGGTAAGCAACTGAGGTAGTCCATTCCATTTTATGTAGCAAAAATAAAAATAACATAACCCTTGGTGGGTTCTTGCCCACAAAAACATTGCTATACCATTCCATAAAAACCTATGTGACTCACGAATTCCGTCTTTAGCTTTCAAGCAAAAACCGTGGAACAGTGCCAATATTGCCCAAGGGAAATATTTATTTTTATTAAATTTAAATAAATATTTTATTTTATTTTTTACTTAAAAAAGTTCATAAATATATAAATGATTAAAAAAAAATCTATTAAAATTGTATATGTCTGGGAGTAATAATTAATTAAAATTGAAATTTTAATATTATAAAATTGTTATTTTAATTTGGTAATAGCTTTAATATTTTTTAATATTTTTAACGTAATTATATTAATATTTAAAATACCTATAAATATGTAAATGATTAAAATCAATTTTGTTAAAATTATGATATTAGTTTTAATATTTTTAATAGTTTAATGTAATTATATTATATAATTTAAAAGAATCTATAAATATGTAAATGATTAAAATAAAATTTGTTAAAATTATGACATTATAAATTTTGTAGAGAGTTTCAAAACTATATTTGATTTTAGGAAAGGTTTTAATTTTTTATTAGGTTGATTTTAAGTAAGACCATTTTAAATGTTGAATGAAAGAATAATGCGAGAACTATACACCCAATAAGGGATGTTATCACAAGCATTGTGTCTCACGTCTGTTTGGGTGCCTCTTAGGATAGGTTCTATCCCCCACAATTAGCTCCCACTATCAACACTTCCCCATGAAATTTGAAGACCTAAAACAGACCTCTTAGCATAGGTTCTACTCCCACAATTAGCTCCCACTCTCAACACATCCCCATGAAATTTGAAGACCCAAGAGAATCTAAATGCCACAAAAACCTCCTAACATACACCTAATAAAGTACTTCATAGCTTATATAAGTAACAATACCCATATAATGGAAATTCATATATGTGTCGCTATATATCTATTGTATTTGGGAAATGATCATTCCATCCTCAACAAACTCTTCTGTTTTGTTCCATGACATTTATTCTTTCCTCTAATACCTTTTGTATGATTGGATCGAAGTGTATTTGGCATCCATACTCGCAATTGCCTCTTATATTATTGCATTGGGTGTATTTGGGGTCCTTCTTCTCATAACTCTTGTATGATTGCATCTTGTATTGTCTTGGATTAGTTTGTTGATGAGGTGGTTGGGGTGGGAAAGAGATTTCCATTCTCCCACATTTGGGCTTTCCTCTTTCTTCTAGCCCCCTCTATAGTCACTTGTCATGTCTCTAGTTGCCTCTTTAGTCCCCATATTGTTGACTTTCTCATACCTCGTTCTTTGTCCCATTTATATGTTTCACCTGCTTCAAGTTGCATCTAAATATATCAAATTCATTTTTCAAAGCATATGGTGATGATTTGATCATTAATGGATTCTTGGGCTTTATCTTATCTTTCATTTACTACTTGTTTGCATCCACTTAGGACCTCTGCAAGAATAAATGTGTACCTTCCTATTCAGTCATAAGTTGTTTCCGTATGTGAAGCATATGTATGATAGTGACTTATAAATCATTCAAAACTATCTAGATCAATTGGAGGCTAACAAATGTGAATATGGGCATTCATTCCAATGACAAGTGATGTATGTTTCCATGTTCCACACATCCATATCATTCTCATTGATCATTGAAAATATATCATTGTTCTAGTTTTGGAAGGGTTTCTTGCTCTTGCGGTCACAAGTTTAAATCGAAGTAGATTCCAACCTTACATATAATAAAGATCACATAGTGTTGTTATACCTCATGTCATTGGTTGAGGTTTTCCTTTTGTTCTTTTGAAATTGACGTCCACCCTATCAGAGGTGACCAAACAATACTTATGATGGAAAATTCAAGTGCACCTCTTGAGAACTTTTGAGTTTTCGACATATTATTTTCTTTGAGGCCATTACCCCTAATCCCTAGGTTGTTTATCAGTATCTAAGAAAGAGGATTTGTTCAATGAGATGAACACTTAAAAAAAAATGCATAAAAGGGTAGAAAGAAATAGTTATGAGGAAAGGTAGGTCTACGCTAATTTCCCTCCTTAAAGGATTCTATATGCAAAATGTATAGCTCTTGAAACCTACAAGATCATAAGCATAAAACCTTCACATCATTACTAGACTTTGAAATTCATTTCATGAATTCTTCCCCCTTCCTTTTCCCTACCTTTCCATCACATTGCCTATCTTTTAATTAGGGACCTAGAGAACACACTTTGTCTTAGAACTTGACACACCTATAAGGCCTAATTATTGATCCACCATAATAATACTTAGGAAAATTAGAAAAGTAACCCTTGTTATGTTTTGTTTGATGAAATCACCAAGGGTAGGACACTGTATGGCACACCAAGAAGTTAGATGCACCACATCAAGTGAGAAATTTTCATTATGATCCACTTACCATGTCTTGGGATCCATGGCATGATAATAAATACATATACCTATTTTTTGCCATACTTGATGAGATTGGGATGTATGATATTTTCTTGAGAAACATGTCACGATATTGGGATCCATGACAGTGCACCAAATGATTACAAGGATGCCACATCGTCACACATGTGGCATGGATCACTCTAACCTTGAATCTAATATTTACATAATATTTCATAAGGTTGACGATTGCCAATTAAATTTCCCTAATGAACTAAGTTATAATTTATATTTAATATTTATACAAAAAAATATTAAAAATTAAAAATAAATATAAAATTAGTAAATAATTAAATAAGATAATTTGAATGAAATTAATTAAATATATACTCCACTCTTGATTCAATTTTCCCTCAAAATATATATGTTCAACTATTCAAACTATTTTAAATATAAATATTATTTATCCTATATTAATATTAAATAACAATAATATCAACAAAAAATAATAGGTTCATACATTAAAACAAGAGAGGTTGCAGGGAAGCAAGTCCTTTCCTTCAGGGGGCTTGAAGAAAGAAATGCATAGCGAGAAAGTCACAAGAAAGTTTCAACTGAAGTGCCTGGGAGTGGGCTTGAAGAAAGAAACACATAGCGAGAAAGTCACAAGAAAGTTTCAACTGAGGTGCCCAAGTCACAATAAAATCTTGATCTTTAATGTGATGTAAATAGTCCTCCCTTACTGCAAATCCCAAGGCTAATTCTTAAAGTGCAAGTGACTTCCTAGTTCAAACTCTTGCAATTTGAAAACTTCAAATTTACAGTCCAAATTGTAGGAACTATAAAACTTCAATATATATAAGTGTGATGGCTATACTATGCAAATACTAAATCCTGTGAAAGACTTGCAGTAAGCGAAAGTTGATATACCAAATCGAGTGAAAGACTTGTAGTCTGCGAAAGTCGATTTAATATCTAGTAAAGTTGGGTTGCTTATTCTGATTGTGCAATTTGTCAAAATCTTCATATTGACCAACATAGTTTCATTCTAAAATCTTCATACTCACGAATAGAGTTTCATTCATTCTAATATATTTATGACATGTGAGGCCATGTTCATATTCATATGACACAAAGAGTAAATCAAACCATAGTTATAATTCAATTATGATAAAATTAGGCAATTCTCTTGATTTGATGTTATAATCAGCTTTGAGATGATAATTTAGCACATAAAACATTTGAGTATGGAAGAGCCAACTTTATTTTACATGATGATTTAGCAAATAAGTCATTTGAGGTGAGAAAAATAGATTTATATATATCATGTATCTCAGGATCATTCGCTGGAAACTTTCTGAAAAAGGAGATGGTTGACTAGTATGAAAGAGGCTAATGATGATTTAGCACAAAAGCCATTTGAGGGGAGAATATATCTATAATATATATATATATATATATATATATATATATATATATATATATATATATATCTGAGGATTGTTAGCTAGAAACAATTTGAAAAAGGAGATGGTTGACTGGTATGAAAGGGGTTAGTTATAGATTCTTTAAAAAGTAATTTGGTGCCTCTGATCTTGCTTGCTTTAGAGAGAAAGAAACATTACTAAATTGAACTAAATTAGTTTTCTGATGATTGTGATTGAGCATAAAAGTCATTTCAATAGTGAAGAGCCATTTTTTATTTCAAATGTCTCCATCAAATAGCTGTAAGTAACATTTGGAATTCCAATGGTTTGCTCTTGTCATTTAGCTCAATCGATTCCTCCACGGGGATGATGGGAATGTTATTGAGAGCTCTTCAAACTTTTGCTTAAAATTTGCAAGCCCATATAACTGTGCACAAATGCCAAATGATAATGATTAGAAATAGAGCTTCAGTTAGAGAAATCAATTGAAGCAAGTGAATAACAAGAATGAAGAGAGAAAATTAAAACGTACTTTAAATATTAATCGACTTACATTCCGAGCATCATTACCATATCTTGGAGATTAGTTACATGAGACATATTGAAGATCGGCCCTTCAATCACCTGCAGAGATTCCACACTTAGAATTTGGTATTTCTAGATAACTTATAGACAATCCATAAAGGCATATATTTGGGTATTCTATGATACAAAAATAGGTAAAAAAAAACCATAATCATGTAATTATGCCCAAATAATAGGACAAATATGATATTTTTAACCCACATAAAAGGAGAGTAGTAAAATATCTCAACTCTTGAATCTTTGTCCCTTTTTTCTATGTTGAATAGGTCCTACCAGCCCATGAAAACATTGTGAGATAAAAAAGAAATAATACGGATAACATTGGCTTAGCAACACGTAGGATTTTCCACAACAATGATAAGAGAAACTAAAAAGCTCACAAAATTAGAACTAAAATAGCTTTGAGAAACAAACATGGATGGATTGAGTTCTGTACAGTTTAAAATTTCATCTGAATCCAAAAACTAAGAAAGAAACTACATAATCATTATTCCCAGGCATGTTTTCTAATGGAGAAAAGGTAGGAATTGGAATATTGTTTTGATAGGTTGTCATATATTCAAAAATCCTCTAGATGAGGCTTGGGGGCTGGTACAATGAGTCTATCGAACCGCTTAAAATCACCTCTATTTCTTGGATGTCTAGACCCTCTATCCCTTTTGATGATTCCCTCCCCTCCAAGCCTAAAGACCAACCATTCTTGATTAGCATTCACCAACTTCCCTTAGAACTCTTAGATTGACCGTCTATAGAGTGTTCACAGACCTGTCATCACACTTGATAGATATGCTAGGTACCCCTATTACATGTTTCCACTAAATCTTGTTAATACGATCCCAAAAGCCTCTACCCTCCCTCCCAGTGTAGCTGCTCTAATCTGTAGCGGTGTGAAGGGGGAAGGTTTGAAGCATATGTCCTATGTCATGAGGTTAATTGGAAATACCTTCATGGGCAGGTTAAAAGACAGAGTTATGTGTATCTATCTATCATTTTCAATGCAATAAGGTAGCTAGGAGAAGTATTCACATTCGCTTCTATATTTTATGTACCTAGGAGAAGTTAGAGCTAGGATAAGTGAAGATATGATTGGAGCTCTTCAAGAAACACTTCTTCTTCATAAGATGTAGAAGTGTGATCAAGCTTATAATCATACTCAAGCTTGCATTCAGGCTCAGATTCCTCCCTCAAGAAACCAGAGGTATGGCAGTAGAATCAAGAGTCACTTAATGCAACCATCTCATCAAAATAGAAACCAATATGGTATTCCAAGCTATTGAGGCCATCCTAGACTAAGTCAACACCGTTGCCTATGCTGCCAGAAGGGATGCCAGAAATTAATGTGAGTAAGAAGAGCAAACCTCATTGCTATTTAAACCCTAGAAACTCATTTCCTAGGTTCTTGTATCGTCTCTATCTTTCGCTTGACCCTACAATGCCATTCCAAACGAGTTACACACTTTACCCTGTAATGGAATATCGTAGCTCCGAATAGCATGGGGGAATGCACCACATGATGAAGTATCCACACAACTGAAGACCTAGGTGAAAGGAAGGATTGTATGGACGAGACACGATATTATGTGTTTGGGAGATCCTGCTAGCCAATACGAAAGGACACCAGATGGTATATGCAATCATCACTTCTTATTGGCTAGTGGGATATCAAAAACACAGAGTATGGTATCTCGGTCATAAAATCCTTCCTCTCTACTAGGTCTTCAGTTGTGTCGATACTTCCTCATGTGGTGCATCCCCCGTGCTATTCAGAGATACAATATTCCATTATAGGGTCCATTTTGCAACTCGTTTGGAATGGCATTGTAGGGTCAAGCGAAAGAAATAGATGATACAAGAACCTAGGAAATGAGTTTCTAGGGTTTAAATAACAACAAGGTTTTCTCTTCTTACTCGCCTTAATTTCTAGCATCCCTTCTTGCGGCATAGGCGATAGTGTTGACTCAGTCTAGGATGGCCTCAACAGCTTGGAATACCATATTGGTTTCTATTCTGATGAGATGGTTGCATTTAGTGACTCTTGATTCTACTGCCATACCTCTGGTTTCTTGAGGGAGGAATCTGAGCCTGAATGCAAGCTTGAGTATGATTATGAGCCTGATCACACTTCTGCATCGTATGAAGAAGAAGTGTTTCTTGAAGAGCTCCGATCATGTCTTCGCTTATGAGTAATTATGTTTTTCCTAGGTCTAACTTCTCCTATGTACTTAAAATATAGAAGCAATTGTGAATACTTCTCCTAGCTACCTTATTGCAATGACACCAACAGATAGATACACATAACTTCATATCAATTTGCACTAGTGATATGAAGTGGTGACGGCATATACCTTCTCCTTCCTCTGCCCTGCCTCTTTCCCTCCTCCTATGCCTCATCTCCACCTCTTCCACCTCTTTGCACCTTCTTTCTCATGGATAATAAAGATAGAAAGAACAAGAACAAGAGAAAAGGGAAAAATGTGGGTCATCAATGTGGATAGGGAAGTGTCGCCAATACAGGTTGTTACTTTGGAGAAAATTATTATGTATCCACAAAGTAGTAGCAGAAAAAGGGGGGAATTACTCCAACAAAAGAAGCATGGAAGTAAGAGAATTGATCACCAAGTACCTAAACTTGGTTGCTCCTCTTCCTCGTCTTGCAAGATGAAGCCTAAGGAAAATTCCTCCTCCTCATGTCTCAGAGCCAAGAAAAGGGATGCCAATGAAAATGTTCATGATTTATAACAATAATTACAATTTCAGAACAAGAATATTTATGATGCAAGGTCAAAAATTATGGGATCATTATTAGTAGTATTATTATCATTAGAAATATTTTCCATATATAATTGGTAGCAACAGTTGCAGCATCATCATCAAGAACTAACAACCCGTAGCTTCATTTGTTCATTCAAATTCATGGTGTCTCTAGACCTGTCTGTATTATGGATTCATCATGAAGTGGGTCTCATCATCAACATGAGATGTTGTCATAGCTTGCAGAGATTCCAAACTCATCAATGTTCTAACCTGCTACAAGTGAAAAAGTAGCTCCTTTTTTCTATTATTGTTGTGACTCTGCATTTTTCTTGTTTTTTTTATTAATAAAGAAGATCCTTGCATTTGCATTCATTGTTTTTATTTTCCAGTATGGATTTGTGGACGCAAGCCTAGAGGCATATGGTAATATTCTGCATGTAAGAACCTCCAAAAGCATAGTGTTAATCATTGAAGGAATACCTTTTTACCTTATTTAATAGTGATAAATTTACTACATTTTAACATAGTTTACATGATAAATTGCTTATATGTTACCATAGTTTACATACTATAAATAGAATTAAATTTAGAAGGGTTTAGAAGCAAGGACAAACCACAAGGTGGCTATAGATGACTCGATCATAAGAGAGAGGAAGGAAGGATGATTCACCTATAAAATGAAGGCAAGTTGTAGATGCCACATGTAAATAAAACTGTGTTTCTTTTCGAAATTAGCTACAATGGATCTGGTAAGCTTCCATCAATATTTCTTCCCTTGCAAGCCGTCTATCCCACCAATGAGCCTCTGACCAGTTGCCTCTCTCCAACAAATGATATCCATGCAAGTTGTCTCTAGCACCAATAACACCAATAGTAGACCTAACACCAATTTATCTAGTAGTAGTAGCGCGAGTAGCTTAAACTCGCTATGGTTATCAAATTTGCATTGATGTTGGGACTCAAAATGGATATGAAGCAACTATTAGTGAAGTTGGTGTTAGCTAATCTAGCACATATCACATTCATATCCTTTTTTTGCATCCAGAATAGGGAGGGATCATAACAATCCCCAATCTATTGCAGAAAGGAATGACCCAACAATGGCACATAGTGGAGTTGGGGTTGTTTAACAGATGGATCAATTAGCCATGTGAGGTGCAACAATAGAAAACTGGCTTTCATACCTATATTCTCCCTTTTGCCCATATATGTCTCCTCGGCCCTACTTGAGAGCTCTCCTTGGACTTGGTTTACTGTGTTAGTTAAGAGCTCTCCTTGGCCAAAACCAACTACCTGAAGTGAAATGACCAATACAACTGCTCTAGGTCATTACATACCTAGAAGTTGTGGTCGAAAGCAGTGGTTGTCGACAACATAATTGGAGTGACGACACGATAGGTACAAACAATGTACATTGGTGAGCCATGTTGTTAACAAAATATATGTTAATGTAATTTTAACGTAAAATGTTTACCTATTAATGTTAGCATTAATAAATTGAAACAAAAATTTTCCAAGTGAATCGAAACTGAACCTAAGTTTGCTTAGGCCACCTTAGGAAGAGGCCAAATAAGATGGCGAAAGAGATTTCACTATTGAATTACATTGCAAGCCTAAATACTTTGGTTATTTTGACCATTCATGACATTAAGAAACTGAAATTAATGCTAACCCCCACCATTTCGATTACTATAGTCCCAGTCATGCTTGTGGTAGGGATTAAAAATAAGAATCAATTTTCATGCAAGACAAAAAGCACCCACCTAGTGTTTGACACCATCCTAATATATGAAAATATGTAGGCCCCATTTGTTGTAGGGCCCATTTGTTGTTGTGTTCTATGAATTCGGTTCCTTACTCTCCCTCAGATTGATCGGGTTCACATTTGACCATATATTTTTAATAACGTTTTATGAATTTTGTTATTGTTCTCCCTCTGACCAATAATGTACGACCATCCACCAAACATATACAC
The DNA here is from genome assembly GCA_000404065.3 of Pinus taeda. Taxonomy (NCBI): domain Eukaryota; kingdom Viridiplantae; phylum Streptophyta; class Pinopsida; order Pinales; family Pinaceae; genus Pinus; species Pinus taeda. The sequence goes on from APFE031101402.1 coordinate 32,697, forward strand.
CACACATTATATCAATATCAGACGCCATCTCAAATATCAAAATCTAAATTTAATTTGAATGACATTGATTCATCGTTAAAGTCGTTAATGAGAAGTCCTTTGAGGGTAGAAAACAATCAATATTCATCCATCCGACAAATTGTCACGCACCATCTCAATGTCGGATTCCAATTTTGATTTTCAATAGTTCTTAAAGTCGCTAATCCTAAGTTATATATATGACATTATATATTCATTAATTTAATCTTTCACTATTTTTTACAAAGATTTTAAATTGATATTTTTAAAATTACTTTTAATTTATGATCAATAACAAATGTTATAAAATAGTAAAAAAAACTTTAGATATTCAATAATTCATTAAATTTTCATTTTTAATATTTGATTGATCGATAAGTATCAATTGATCACACCATATTTTTTTTAGACAATTAATTTCTTTTTATTTGGTTTTTATGATAAATTCAAGTCAACAATTTTAATGCTATGTTTTTATGTTTTGTTTCTTATAATAAATTTTATTGGGATAGAATGAGTTGTCAGGAACCGAAAAATTGCTCCAGAAGTTCAAGACCCGAAGAACTACCAAAATAGTAAACTGTGCTGCAATTAAGGAAACTGAAAAAACAATGGTGAGGGTCCAAGTGGAATAGGCGGGTTGCCACCAATATCCACCTAGATCATCTCCCCCACCTTAGGAAGCAATGGTCTCCATTGTGTTGAGTTCCTCCATGAGATGAGGAAACTTTTGTTGAACTTGGTCCCTAGTGAGCCATTTTCCATAGTACAGGAGTTGGCCGACTTTGACAACTTGATACAGTTGAATCTTCTACTAGAGAGTGTTCTTGATCTACATGTGCATGATCTGATTAGTTGCAGCTTGTTCCATGCAGTATGGATTTTACTCTGTTGGTCTGAGTTGTTCTATAATGTCAGACGTGTCGAGTAATCATGGAAAGTATGGTCGAAGGCGATCCCCATTGAACACTAGGTGCAGGCCAAGGAATGGGGGAATTTTGAGTTCAAAATCATTATCTCCCATAGCCTTGGTGATGACTTATGGCCCATATCAAAGCCAACGAATCTTGTGGTGGGACCTCGCGAGGCGCTCGTTCTCCAAATGTAGCCAACATTTGTCACCCACCTAGGACTTCTTTGGCACCTAATGCTAATCATGTCATTGCTTGTACTTAGCATTACCTTTTTCCAATATGTCATGGACCTATTAGCAAATGTGTTGAATGTGCTCAATGAAGCTATTTGACTTTTTGGCTTCAGACTAGACATGAGCGGAATCTGCCTGAGTCACTGCAAATGGTATGGCCACATCAATGGGACATAATGGCTGGAATCCCAAGCCCACCTGAAAATGGGTGGGGCCAATCGAGTTGTGGAGAGCCCAGTTGTAGCTTTGCTAGACATAGGGGAGGCTCTCATCCCATTTGTGTGGATGCTTTGAGTTGTACATGCGCAGAATGTGTACAATCATCCAGTTGACAACCTTTGTCTGACCATTAGACTGGGGGTGGAAATTTGTGGGCTTGGTGAGCTTGGTGTCCAGCATCGACCAAATACTCGACCAAAATGTACTGAGGAACCTACTGTCCTCATATGAGATGATAGACTGTGGGATCCCAAAGTGTACCCACACTTGTTCAAAGAAGAGTTTAGCAGTGGCTTCTACTGTGATACTCTTCTTGCAGGCCACCATAATGGCCATCTTCGCGAATCTCTTGACGACCACAAAAACATAGTCATTGCCATGCTTAGTAGAAAGGAGGCTTGACATGTAATCCATGGAGATGGATTGCCAAGGTCAACTAGGGGTAGGAACCAGAGTATAGAGGCCTTGCTTCTTGATGGTCGGTTTGGAAATGGCACAAGCACTGCAAGATTTGATGTACTTCCTGACATCATGTCGAAGATTCGGCCAATATAAATACTTCTACAATACTTCCACCATTTTCTCAACCCTGAAATCCCTAGCGGCCTGACTGTACTGCGCTTCCCAAATCATCTTGGCACGCTCGCTTCAAGGAATACAAAGGTGTCTCAGGTGGCATAACGGAGCATCCTGGAGGTGAAAATCTGGAACTTTCTGACCCTCCAAGAGTGTATGGTATGTGTGGCCAAATTCTTGGTCACTTTGTAGAGAAGTGGCCAATCAAAAGTCTCGTGCCCAGAAGAGTGATGAGCCTCTAAATTAGACATAAGTTAAGGCCCATGCCTCTGAATTAAACATAAATTAAGGCCCATCTGACTATCCTTCAGCACATTAAACGTCTCTTTTTGCATTAGATAATGTATTTTTAACTTTAATATATTCATTACGAAGGCTTATGAATAATTGCATATTTGTGCCTAATATTATTTATTTTGTGGAATATTATGAGAATATTGGGCAGATTATGATGATTTGGAGGAGGAGATAATTTAGGGACTTGCTCCCTACTACATGAGGATCAATATTAAATAATAAATGAACAATATATTATGGAATTATGGCACAAATTGTGGAACTCCAATGATTGAGAAAATCTAGGAATGTGTCCCCTGCCATTTAATGCAGATTCCCAGTATTGGGAACTAAATCCACTAATCAAGGTATTTTGGTGGGGAAATCTTCCTCATTTCTTGGGGAATGATTCCTAATCATTTTTTATAATTACGAAGTCTAATTTTACTCTAGTGATATATTTTTATTAGTCTTCTTGCAGAGAGAACATGTATTTTGGCAACTCCATTGTATTTTCTTGTAGGGATGTAATTATATTGATCAAAATAATGAAGATTGGTGTCATGTTCAACTTCTAAATATTGTTATCCTCCATAGATCTCTCAATTTCCTTGGGCTTGGCTATCCTAGGACTCTCAGATCCCTTTTGTACCCTTTTCTTTTCTTCTTGTCACTTCTTATTCACACGCATCTCTTGCTTTTGTTTCTTTCTATTTCTGCATTTAGTATTAATGATTTCTTGCTGTAGGACTGGGTTAAATGGCTTATGTAAGTTCTTTTGCAAGATCAAAAGAATAATTTCATCCTTGGAAAATATTTGGAAGGTTATAGTAATCATTGAGCTACTTGGATTAGTCTTCTTATTCCGAAATCTAGATGTCTAGAACTCCTTTGTAGCAAAGAAGAATAAATTTTCTGCTATTTTTTAGAGCATGCTAATGAGCTTCAATCGAGTTGGTTCCACTTGAATTAGATCAAAAAAACATTATATTTAATAAAAAAAGATTCCCCATTTCATTTGCACTTGATTAGTTAATGCTTTTCATAGATTTACTAGCTCACTAGTTCTCGAATTTTAGATTTTTAGACTAGTAATTTTCCATTATGTAATAAATATTTCCCATGTATAGATGAATTTGTGGATAGATGCAAACAATATTGTGTGTTGTTTAAGGAGCTTCTACATTTTAGGGAGACCTCATCTCATTCACCTCATCCACCCATGTCGCCAAAATCCACTAAATTCTCAATCTGAATTCTTGTTTTATAAGCAAAAAGTGCCATTTCCATTGAGCTAATATATCGATATTGAAGCCCTTGTTTGATTTCTGGGTAATTTACACCACTTCCATGCCTTATTCTTCCATTATCCACCTTTCCCAAGCTCCATTCCACCTTATAGACCACTTCCTAAGCCTTTAGCTCCTTTTTTGTAATAAAACAGGGGATCTTGTAGACATCTTGTAGGAACTAGTACATCTTGTAGGAAATCCAATAGCGGCCTGTTTTGATCCTGAATTGAAAAAAATCATCATTTAAGCTAGGATTATACCTCTACTTGACCTCCAAGCCATGAAAACCATTGTACCCCTCTTCCTCCACACCTGTATCCCCTACCAACGAACAAGGAAAGATTAGCATTTGCATTTATAAAATGAAAAGATAAAGAAAAATAGTTCTTTTGATTTTTTAATTAGCACATGCATGCAACAGTTAATACTCCCTAGATCTAATTCCATGCTCAATTAGTTTAAATCGTCACATGTGATAAGTAGGGTTAATTTAGGTTTCTTTTACATTTAGTTTATGATCTTTATGTAAATAGAATATGTTTTTTCCTTATACTTTATTTCTTGCAATATGTTAGTGTTTCTATTTCGAGTAATTCATTTTTTGCAATTAGTTTAGGATTTGATTTCAGTACATGCACTCCATTACATCATGAGAGCAAATTAAGGACACATTATATGCTGCGCATATAATGTCGATACCTCTTAAGTTTGTATGAACCCCGGGTTGATAATTAAAGTCGGTAGCCTTGGGAGTTGTAGAATTCTTGTTGCAATACCAAGGCTCATCACTCTTTGGCGCCATTTCTAGGGAGGTGTCAAAGTATGCACTGTTTCCTTCCCTAGTTGATCCATTTCATTTTAATTTTTGCAAAAACAAAAAAATAATTGCATTAGGCATATTTCATTTCAAAACTAGAAAAGTGCATTGCATTAATGTTTTCATTCAATCATAAAAACCAAAAAAATCTCAAGCACCAATGCACCCCCCCATTTGATCACGTGGTGCAGTAAGAGCCACATCACCATTCACTTTTGCAGGTAGAAGAAGAAGATGGAACAGAATGTAGGAAAAAAGGATGGAGATGATAACAATGAGGAAGACCCTCTCAGATTTCCCATTCAAGATATTGATGGTAGTGTGCACATGAATAAAATCCCTCAATATTTTCTTCTAAAATTTCATGGTCTAAGGTTAGAGGGTTTGGAAACCTTCCTCTTTGAATTTGAAATTGTTTGCAGATCTTATGTTTACTTATTAAAAACTCAAAAACTGAGACTGTTTCCAGCAACATTGAAGGATAGAGCTCTTAAATGGTTCGTGAGTTTAGAGACTAATTCAATAATATCATGGAATGATATGCAAAATATATTTCTAGAAAAATATGAAGATCATGATCTTAAAGAACAAAACTTTAGAATGAATCAAAGAGAAGATGAGAGCCTATAGGATCTAATAGAGAGGTTCATGTATAATGTTAAGAGGGAAAAACTACATCATTTAGGATCTGACACACTAAAGACCCTCTTAGTTAGAACAATTAGGGATGAATGGATTAATCTCCTTGATCTCATGAGTAGAGGTGATGTATACCAATTATCATTTGAAGAAATTTCTGAAACATGCAAACAAATATCAAGAAGAAGGGAAAGAGTAAGTCAATCAACATCAAGATCGATAGTTCAAGATAAAGTTGGAAATTTTTTTAATAACTTTAAAACAAAAATTCTTAACAATCTAACTGAACAAGTAGAAATGTTAAGAATACAAAATGAGCAAAAATAAGATGTTGGCATTTTTGTTGTCCATGCATAATCACATAGTGTTAAATGTTGCTCCTCATTACCAAGGTTGAAGAAAGTTCACCAAGAGGACAATGGAGCAAGTCAATTGCCAATGCATCTATGTTATTTAGCTCTAAGAGGACCATCTCACCCTATTCAACTGACATGATGCAAGAGCCTAATTCATAATTTCAAGCTTATGCACATCCGTCTCAAATATACACTCCTACTCAGCTACATGTACCACCATTTCCAAATCCATAGATTGAAGTAGCTCAACCCACTTAAAATGCTGAGGTACAACACTTCCAAACATCTCCTCTTGAGATAAATGGTATTTACCATAGCTCAGGAATGACATTGCAAAAAAGTGATTCTCTTGATGCCATTGAGGAACAACATGTAGAAAAAGAAAATTCGAAAGAGAAGATCAAAGAATCATGGGTTGCACTTGATGAAGAGTGAACATAAAAATGCCCCATGTATTCAAGAGAACAATCAAAACCAAGGGGAAGATTTGAATTTCATGGAAGAATAAGACATCCAAGATGACCCAAATCAAGAAAAAGACCAAGGGCACCAAAGTTATATTGAGGTTTGGTTCGATAAAATCAACAAGGTGCAACAATACTCTCTTCTTCAATATTGTTTGATATCATCAAAGTCAAAGCATTTGATCACTCAAATTCAGGTACATGTCAAAGCATACATATTAGTTTTTGTAGGTTTTAACCCTGTACATAAATTACCTGCATATGAATTCTAAAACAAAGAAATAAATAATGCGAGATCATAACACATAAAACATATATACATAGAGATTTTCCCCTGGATCCCAAAACCGGGACTACCAACTTGATTTTTCATTATGTTCCTTTCAATGTTACAATACATATTTATACATGCCGAAGCATCCAATACCATGGACCGAAAAACCATCGAGTCCAAAACCATGGACCGAAAACCATAGGTAGGTTCGCCCAACCTAATATAGGGTCGTGGAAAGAATATAACACAACCCAACAATCTCCCACTTGTTGTTTTCTTTCCACAGGGGGCCACAGGAGAGCTTAGTCATTTTTCTAGCCTTGAAACGCCCATTGTTTCTCTACACCAAGAGAACTTCTCAGAGCTCACAGATTTTGTCAATGCATCTGCAGTATTCTTCAAAGTGTCCACCTTTACCAGCAACACCTTTTTGTCTTCTATCATATCCCTCACACAGTGATACTGAACATCAATGTGCTTTGTATTTGAATGATAAGCAGGGTTCTTTGCCAAGAAAATTGCACGTTGGCTGTCACAGTCTATCCTTATAGCTCCCTATACTAACCCTATACTTGAACACAATCTCTGCAACCAAACTGCTTCCTTGCTTGCATGAGTGGCTGCCATGTATTCTGCCTCTGTAGTTGATAGTGCCACTACAAATTGTTTCTTACTCATCCAACTGACTGCACCTCAAATAGGTTAAACACATACCCACTTGTAGATCTTCTCTGATCCAGATCTCCAGCCCAGTCTGCATCAACAAGCCACGAAATCAACACTCTGTCCAATCCTGTCTTCCTGTACACAAACCATAATCACTAGTCCACGCAAATACCTGAAACCCGCTTTCA
>APFE031101403.1:0-13560 GCA_000404065.3 Pinus taeda
ATATATCCCATAACCATTGAATGGACAAAATCCAATTTCAACTTGCATGTTAGAGGAGAGAATTCTTTACCGATGATGATCGTTTTATCACTTTACAACCATCCACTTTGTATAATCGCTTATTCATTAACAATCCATTGGATGGAATCACGTATTTTGTTTTCGTTAACGGATCAATAATGAAAATAAATAGTACTAATCAACTATAATATCGACGTCTGTCATAGAACTCGAAGAGTAAATAATAACTGTTGAGTAAATGATGACAGTATTACGACTGTTAAACGTTTTTGGTCATTTATCCACTATCTTAATCTTGCCGACAGAGATCCCTGGACCGAATTCGAATTTTGGATTTCCACGGACTTGATAGGAAGCTTGGCATGAACAGAAAATTCCATGGCCAGTCGCCGGAATGCCCACGGCTTTTACCGTTCCGTGGGCGGATAACGCCTGCTTTAATCTCCCTTAAAATAAACATCCTCTCTCACGAAATTCTCTTAATGGACATTCATTCGAAGTCGTCCACCTCTACACCATAATATTTATCTATTAAGATTTCTGTAATTTTATATATTAAAGTTATGCATATATTCTTTTAATTATTAATGACAACGACCTGACAATGTTGAACAGGTCAGCATGATTTCTTCTTTATATAAAGTGGCGGCTATAAAATCGTTGCAGAAAAAGGAAGTATTCCATATTGCTATGGAAACCACTTCTTCATTAGATGGGCTATTTTTCCGCGTCCCTCACAGAAGTTCCCGACCTTTGCTTCTTCTCGCCAACCTGACTTCACTTTATCTTTGCTTTTAACGTGGCAGCCTAGCACTTCTCGACACCTCAGGCACCACATATCTTCATTTTGTTTTGATCAGGTGTTCACATTCATCATCTACTGGTCCATTATTGCTTCAAACAGTGCCTGTCCAATAAATGGGCTACCTGGTTTTTGCTTACCCGAGTGCAGAAAATGTGGATCATGAAACCGCAGGTACTGCATTGAAAGTTACTTATTTGGGAGAGTATAAAGGGAGGAGGACATCAGAAGCTGCAGCCTCATTCTGCATTGACAACTTGTAGATAGGATAGGGAAGATTTGGAGGTTGTTGCAAATTTTGTGATTAATGGGGAAGCTAATTGAGGAAGGAAAACCCTATGTAGCAATGATATCCCTGCAGTTTGGATATGCAGGCATGGCTATTATCAGTAAGGTCGCTCTTAACAGAGGGATGAACCACTTTGTGCTTGTAGTGTACAGGCAGACCGTGGCTACCGTTGTTCTTGCTCCTTTTGCTTTCTTCTTTGAAAGGTATTCTATTTGGTTTCTCAATATGTATGTAATTGATTATGTTTGAGAGTGTGGATGTTTTACCTGAAGATGAGTGGAATAAACGTCCACTGGAACTTTGGAAGTTTCACATTTTTTCCTTAAGCAACAATATATGATGATATGGAGTGATTATGTTTGAGATTGTGGGTTTTCATAGTTCAAGTTAGTATAGGATGATATAGGGTTGTTTCGAAAAAAATGTGGACGGTTAATAACATTTCGAGTGGATGTTTTACCTGAAGATGAGTGGAACGTCCACTAGAACTTTGGAAGTTTCATTAGCAATCCACATATTTTCCATAAGCAACAATATCTGATGACATGACGTAGTCATGTGTTTCAACTTTCAGCTGACTTCAATGTAATGCAGGAACGTGCGGCCCAAACTGAAATTTTCCATATTCTGCCAAATTTTTGTACTGGGTTTGTTAGAGTATGTATTATCTCACGATTTCGTGCTTTTTACTTTTTTTTTCACATAACAAATATGTCAATTTCAATTTTGTTTGTTTTTATCCAAGAATATTCTAAAGTCGATAGCTCCGGTTCATCAGATCTCAAAAAATTATGATATTCTACAATCTAAATAAAAATATCTACCTGACAATTAATTTAAAATGTTTTTAATTCATTGCGTGCTTGCAGGCCAGTAATGGATCAGAATTTCTATTACCTGGGTTTGAAATTGACTTCTCCAACCTATGCAGTTACATTGATTAATGTTCTCCCTGCTATGACTTTTGTTATGGCCCTTCTCTTCAGGTAATCTCATCATTGCTACTTTCAAATGGTTTTTTTCCCTCTACAACTTGGTCATTTTTATTTGGTTTTCAAATTTTGAAAATATTTTAGAATCTAACCAACATAAACAACACCAAACAATTAATTCAATTTTTATTCATCGAATTCAAAAATATTTCCGAAATCTACATTTTCATCAAATAAATACTTTAGATTATTCTTTTGATGGAAATTCCTTATTTGTTTAGAATGGAGAGCTTGAACATCAAAAAGCTACGCAGTCAAGCAAAGATAGTGGGAACGATAGTGTGCGTAGGTGGGGCAATGCTGATGACATTATACAAAGGTCCTATTCTTCAGATGCATTGGTCTTTACATCACGGTTCCAAGGATAACCACACATCTGCTGCGGCAGCTGCCAGTGACAGTAAAGAGTGGATGATAGGCACCCTTCTCATACTTGCAGCCACTCTTTCTTGGTCTGCCATGTTTATCCTCCAGGTCATCATTTGACATCTTCGTTCCCCAAGCCCAAAATACATATGATGAATTGACATCCTGAAATTAACAATTTTGAATGTGCAGGCTGCAGTGCTGAGGAAATATTGTGCTCCACTATCCGTGGCCACCTTAATATGTTTTCTAGGAGCATTACAGGGAACCGTTCTCGGCGTAGCTCTTGTACGTGAACCTTCCGAGTGGGCATTAAGATGGGACATCAACCTTCTCACTGCAGTCTACACTGTAAGTTTGGCTATTCTTTTTTTAAATTCAGGGTTGGATTCAAGAATTCGAATTGGGATATATACAGTGAATATATTAATATTTTTGGGTGCAGGGAGTTGTGGGGTCAGCAATTGCATATTACGTACAAGGTTTGTGCATGCGCTTAAAAGGGCCTGTATTTGCCACAGCATTCAGTCCGTTGATGATGATCATTGTGGCAGTTATGGGCTCTATCATTCTTTCCGAGCATATCTCTGTGGGCAGGTTCGTTTATGAATTCCTTTTCAACCCTTCACTTTTTGTTTTTATTTTGGCAAATTTAGGATGGTTATAGGTTCTAACTGCACTGAATACAGTGTGGTGGGAGGAGTAATGATCGCTGTAGGGCTATACGCTGTTCTGTGGGGAAACGCGAAGGATAGAAAGTTGATGTCAACGGATCAAAATTGCTCGGAGGTGCAGCCGAATTCTCAAGAAATGGTTCATGAAAATGAAAGTAAATTGGATGACATAGAAGCGGCCTCTGAGCAGCTAGAGAGTCAGGAACCCCAACCTCATGAATTCAATGGAGATACGGCCATTTCTATCACTGAAAACGACAATACAAAAATGTAAACGTCATTGTCAACGAGTGTTTGCAACAGCGGTTGTGTTTATTAGATGGTTAAAAATAAGCAATCGGAGAAACATGAAGTTCCCAGAGTTCTCCTCAGCCCCGTCCATGCAATTTTTAACAAAGGCTTTTCAAGTGTTGTTACGAGCTGCCTTTTTTGTTTGTTTCCGCGCTCTTATGCAAAAACTTTCTATGATATCAATTCAATATCAATATTGTTGTTTTTTATTTATAACGTAGATTAGTTGTTTATATGAATAGGGTTTAGTTTCTGTCAGGTTTCAAGTTCAAAATTTACAGAGAAGATCTAAATATAGAAGTTGTTTTGGTTAATTAAATAATCTTTTAAAATACGTCCAAATTCACACACATCCCACTGTAACTTGATCATTTTCCTCCCATCAGAAAGGAGATGGTCTAGCCTACTCTCATCCCTACTCTCATCCTCACAACATAGATAAATACGTATTACCATTTTCATCGCTTTCCAGGAAATCTATTCCCGTTTTGTCCTGAGGTTATGAATACTCACACCTCACACAATAAATAAATACGTATTACCATTTTCATCGCTTTCCATCAAATTTATTACCGTTTCCTCCCGCCGATGATAAATATTTAAATTTATTTATGTATTAAAATTTTGTTTTAAATAACTAAATTTTATAATCGGTTTGGAAAATTTTATTTTATTATCCATTTTTAATAAAAAGGTAAAACTATCCTAGAATGTTACATATTTAGGTCATGAGACTTTATTGGAATTGTTTATTTTAATTTTCTTCCAATTTTTTTATTAAAATTTTTAATTTGAAATATGTCATATATTCTAGTGGTTAACACATTAATACATGAAATTCACACCACTAATTATCTTGTATATCTAAATTATATATTTAAACAATATTTAAATTATTTTTTACAAAATATGATTAAAAATTTACCATATCATTTGTTAATTGCCAACTATCAAAATTAATAAAAGTAAAAAATATAAACAAATAAACTAAACCAAAAAAAACTAATTAACAAATTACATATCTATCATTAACAACTAATACATATATTATTAACAATTAAAACATATAATGAGAAATATCATCCTGCTACAATTATGAAAGTTCCTAACAAATGGGCTTTCCTAATGCCATCCCATTCCAATTATAAAAATATCCAAAAAAAAATCACATTCTGCTCTATTAAAAGCTACAAACAATTAACTACAATAACCGGGCATTTCAAGAGGGCCTTTCATGTTTTCTTAGGGTTTCTACAAATAATGTTTAGCTTTGTAATTAAGTGAGTCAAATTGTAATTATGAAGTAGGCATACTTGAGCTTGATGTCTTTCTCTAAAATGAAGAATATATTATAATGGGTGTTTTATGTTAGCTTTGTAATTAAGTGAGTCAAAATTGTAATTATGAAATAGGCATACTTGAGCTTGATGTCTTTCTCTAAAATGAAGAATATATTCTAATGGGTGTTTTATGTTATAAGTATATATATGGAGGATAGATGAAATGATAATCAAATTATTTTCTAAAAACAAGTTATTTAATAAATTTATAGTTAAATAGTTTAATATTGATGATAATGAATTTTTTTAAATATTATAAGTTAAAATCCAAAAAAATTAGATTGAATTTTGTAGATTCTAATTCTTTGTTTAAGAAACAAAAAATAATCTAATATAACTCTGTAATTATCAAGATTATATAACTTTATAACTAAGCATTAAATTGTAAATTATTTTTTTGGTATAATATTTATGTTTTGATTTCCGGAGCAGGTTCCATGAAAAAAAATCTTGTTGATTTTATTTGTGGAGAGTGAAACAAATATTCAAATATGACTTCAAAATGGTATTCATTTCATCTGTGAAGAGCGGAAACAAATATTCAAACATGATCTCAAAATTGTATTAATCAAGGAAATACAAAGATATTTCACTTATAATAAATTTCGTTTCCCATTGAAACCATGTGATTTTATGTTTTTCATATTTAATTTATCATATAATTATAAAAGTTATTTATACATTTATCAAAGTTATTTATAGATTATTATAGCCATTTAGTTTTATTTTATTTTTGTTTTAAGGGTTATTTACCTTCAATATGATATTCACATTTTAGTTTTATTTTATTTTTGTTTTAAGGGTTATTTACATTCAATATGATATTATAAGACATTATAGAAGATAGTATATAAAAAAAACCATTAATTTAAACTCATTTTCTATAAAAATTGAATACATTATTGTTTTATTTTTTAATCATGATTGTTTATATTTTTTTTGAAAAGGATGCGGTAAAATTCTTAAATGCCCATGTTTAGGTAGTCTTTCCAATAGAAATATAACCCAGTTAAATTCCTTTTAATGAAAATTTGGGCCGTATACTCATAAAAAATATGAAAATTTGGGGCATTATTACTCATTTAAAAAAGTTTTGAAAATTTGATGCTTGTATTATCATAAAAATCATGAAAATTTGGGTTTATATTTTTGCTATATATATATTATATATATATATAAAAACTTGGGTCATATTACTCATAAAAATATGATAAATGAATCTTTACAAGTTTACTCTTTCTTAAGGGTGTATAATGTATTTTTTTTTTTATTATAATGTATCAATATTAATATCTTGATAATAATGAATTATATTAATGTGTTAATGGTTTTTAATGCATTAAAATTTTTTAAGTTTATACTATTTAGGTTATGGTTTAATAGTTGACAATAATCCATTGTTATCACATTGTATCAAAATGAAAATAAACTATAGTCAAACATCTACTATCAAAATGAAAATCAACTATAGTAAGACATCTACTCACATATTTATTAAACTACGTATATTAATTTTTTTGAGCTTTTGTTGAGTTTATATAGTTCAGTTTATATTATAGAATGGGGTTTAACATTATTCCCTTGAGTTGAAAAAATATATTAATATTTATTAATAATAATATAATTTATTAATATTAATATTATTATAACAATCAATAAATTATAGCAGTTTAATACTGATATATATTAACTATTTTTATATTATTATAGTCAATGGAAATAATTCGAACAAGCCTCCTTATGGTACTTAAATTCAAACTTGGTCATTACTTAAAAATGATCCTTAGTTTATGACATTAATTATAATTAAGGCATTCATTTATAGTATTAATTAAAAATATTCAAAATATTTAATAAGATTTAACTTAAAATATTTATATATAAATGCTTATTAATATTAAACGTTAATTTAAAAATGTGTAAAATAATATATTAATTGCTATAAAAGGCGCTCTACACCCAAGTATGTATATACCCCCAAGTATGTATATGACCGAGATGTTGTCACGTAACTTAACGTTACATTAAAAATATTAAAAAAATATGAGGGAGAATATTAAAATAATATGAGGGAGATGTTGTCACCTAAAATAATGTTACATTAAAAGTAATTAACGTAACGTTACATTAAAAAAATATTAAAAAAATATGTGGAAGGTAATGTAATGTTACACCACCCTAGAGCCCCAAGAGGGATCAAATCTTTGAGGTGCAAGACTATTTTTTGATTGTAAAACTTGAGAAAAGGTTTGCACCTCGACAGATTTGATCCCTCTTGGCACTTGATAGATCTGGTGTTAAGATGGATCTAACCTGGTATTAATTAATAATAAAGTTAATTAATTAATTTAGCAACATTATTACATTGACATATTAATTAAATCATTAATACATATTTATACTCGAATATTCTTAATTTTGAAACATTAAGTAAAATATTTGGCAATATGTTAATTAAAATATATTTTAAAAATTCTTAATAACATTAATTTAAACACATCTAAAAAATAAGTTAATGGTAATTAATAGTAATATTAATTTACCAATTTATTATCATTAATATATTGATATAGTAATTAAAGCATTATACAAAATTAAAAAAAAAGTTACTTAATACATAAGAAAAAAATAGGCAATCACATTAGTCAAACGTAGCCAATCATGTTGAAAATGTACTCAAATATTTTTAATGCTAAAACATTCAGTCTTAGTCAACCTTACATTTACTATATTTGACCATAATCAATCTTATTCAATCAAAGTGATCCTCATTCAATCAAATCAAATCTGAGTTAATATAATATTAATTAAAACATTAAAACAATAATTAACATTAATATTAATTAATTAAAATATTTGGCAATATATTAATTAAAACATCAATTTAAATGTTTAATAACCTAAATGATAAATTTAGACAAGTTTAAATAAATATATTAATATTAATATTAATTAATTTAAATTTATTAACGTGAATGCATTGATATATTAATTAGAGCATTGATACATAATTCAAAGAAAGTTACTTAATATATAATTATTATAGGCAATCACATGAGTGAAGCATAGTCAAAAATAAACAAATATGACCAAATTCAGACTTGGTCAACCCTATGTTAATTGTATTTAACAATAGTCAATATTGTTCACTCAAAACAAGCTTAATTAATTAATTAAAGAATTAAAACATTAATTAAGTAGATCATAATATAGAGTATATAGAGTCTTTAGAGAAACATAGAGAAGAAAGAGAAGCCAAGCTACAAAAAGTGTTAGAAGCCATTCTAGAAAATAAATTTTCATCTCTTGAAGACACGATCGAAAACAAATAGAAAATAAAATAGAACTACTCGATAATAAAATGGAGGCAATGGAGACTAGATTGCAAGTTATAGAAAAACAAAACCAAGATACTAACCACGTACTTTATATATACACTTCCTCTATGATATAAGACCATCAGTGTAAGGACCTGTGGTCCTTGGCACACCCAACCGATGTGCGAACGAGTTCAGTGTTGAACGAGCGAAGGTGGAAAAGGCGAACTGCGAGCTCTACGAGCAAGCCCGCGAGAGAACATGGTTATAAAGCACATGAGAAGTGGAGGGTGAACATATTTATATGGTGGATAGCATGGGCATTCACTTATCAAGCTGACGGTGGAAGGATAGTTGCGTTTGGGTTGTTGGCAATGGGCTGACCGAATGGTGAAGCAAACGAAGGGCGCCGGTTGGGAGAATAATGTAGGTCAGTCGTGGAGATGGCTCACCATGCATGCAACATATATATTGGTGCATTGGATATTCATTTGGACATCAATGAACATCGCTCAAGGCACTCAAGTGAGAAGGAGAAGTGTGCAGTTCAACATTGTAGCCGTAGCAAAGAAAGGTGAGGCATAGTTCTATGTGCCCAGCCTTGGGCAAAGCTGCACGGAGGTGAAATGCACAGTCTTAAGTCTTAGGTGAGAGCATGGGTAGGAGTGCCCATTGCTCGAATGAAGGAGCGTGGGTGAAGGCGCCAGAACATAGGTGAAGGCGTCAGGCACCGGTTGACACGGGCTCCTGAGTGGCTCAGGGGAGCACCCACCCGTCGTGTAAAACATAATGCAGTGGAGTTTGGTGAGACCGCCATGCGAAGGAAATGAGGGTGTCTTGGTGACTTGGTGGAGTCGCTTGCCCGCCGGCACAAGGTTCCGTTGTGAAGTTTGGTTGCCAGCTTGTGTGAGGGCACGCTCGCCCGACTTGGGCAAGGAAATCTTGGTTATCACACGAAGGTGTGAGAAGTTGTAAATTTGGCTAAGTATGAAACTTGGTGTTTCCAAGTATACTTGTAAAGCTTTGTAATATTAAAGAAGATTGTATAATATATTATTGAGGAAGATTCATTATTCAGGGAGTTGCCCCTCCCTTTATACTATGCAATTGTGTTCTCTTCTATAATTGCTGATGATAATGAATGTGTATGGTTGTTCATTGGTATAAAAGAAACATAATAATACTTGGTTGCGAATAACAAACTAAGTAGACTAATGGTTAGGTGTAGTCCATGAACATAAGTATTGGTGAAAAGAAAGTGTTCGGTGGTGTCGGACCTCGCCAAGAGTGGTCAAAAGACTACCGCTGGCTTGGGGGCGTGACAGGTGGTATCAGAGCTAGTCTGAAGACTTGGAGGAGTCTTGCAGAAAGCTGGTTGAAGCTTGGAAGTTGGTGACAGTGAGAAGGTACTTGCAGGTGAAGGAAGTTGTTTCACATACAAGTGGAACAAGGGCTTGTTCAGGTTGCAAGCAACTTGGTGAAGCTATTGGATGGTGGAAACTAGATCGCAAAGAAGGAAACTTTTAGCAATGGCAGGTGAATCTCAGGTTGGGTCTAGTCATGGTACGAAGGATGCTACTATGGAATTCATTGAAAAAATGTTGGAAAGGATGGAGGACTTAGAGGCTTACTACACTAAGAAGATGGACTTGGTCGAGAAGGATCAAGAGGCCAATTCGAATATGAGGGAAGAGCTCGATGAACTCTGTACTCAACACGAGTACACTAATCTTATGTGTACACAACTTGAAGTGAAGGTCAAGGAGATTGAAGAGGTAAAAGATCATGGTCTGGCAGAGATCATGAACTTGCAGAAATCTCTTGATGAAGCTAGAGATGAGATTGTAGTGTTGAAAAGGGTCATGAGGCATAACTCAGGTGGAGGAGTGCCTCATGTGAAAGTCAAGGAACCAAAATCTTATGATGGTACAAGGAATGCGAAAACTCTTGGCAACTTTCTATGGGACATGGAGCAATACTTGGAATGATTTGGTCTATCCGAAGATGAGACGAAGGTGAAGGTAGCTGCTTAGTTCCTGACAAAGGATGCTAAGATGTGGTGGAAAAGGAGGATGGATCAGATTAAGTTCATAAAGCAGACAGGGAGCCTACAGACATATCAGTGGGAGTTTGCAAGTGCAGTTCTGGAACTTCTTGACATGGCGAAAAAGGACAAGGTGTTCAACTTCATTGTTGGATTGAAGCCTTGGGCACACAATGAAGTGAAGAGGCAGAAGATTAAAACACTTGAGGAAGCTTTTGCTGTTGTGGACAGGTTGGTGGAGCATTATGATGAGACTTATGATGATAGGAAGAAGAAGTCTAATAAGCAAAAGAGAAGAAGAAGGATGATGCTTCGAAATCAGATGATAAGTCGAAGACAAAGAAAGCCATGAAGTGTTGGATATGTGTTGAACCACATACAGTGAAGAATTGTCCTTCTAGACCGAAAGTGGCTTCTATTGAACAATCTAATGCGAAGAATGAAGAAGCTTTTGTGGTGATGATGTAGATACTTGGTGCTGCTACTACTACAGAGGTGATCTCTCGAAGGGATCCTGAGAGGAACAGTTTGGACTATGTTCGGATGAAGATTGGGAGTGTTGATATACTCACTATGGTGGATAGTGGGGCTACTCACAACTTCATTAGTGGAGATACTGCAAGAAGGATTAGGCTGAATTTTGTACCATGAAGGCACAAATGAAGACAGTGAATCCTCCTCCTGATTATGTTCTTGGTGTAGCTAAAAAGGTGGACACAACACTAGGTGAGTGGACAGGGAAGGTCGACTGCACTGTATTGCGGATAGATGACTATGAAGCTGTGTTGGGGATGGAATTCTTGAAACAATTTGATGTTATGATTGTTCCACATTTGAAGAGGTTGTACATTTATGATGGAAGGGAAGATGTACCCATTGGTGTTCCAACCATTGGTGTGACAAAGCCTGATTGTAAGTTGGCAGTGATGCAAATGGACGATGAGAAGCGAATGGAAGATATGAGTAAGCGGTTGTCTATGGTTGAGACAAAGCTTACCGAGCAGTCATTAGTCATCAGGACACTTTCTGATAATATCTTGGATTTGTCAAGAAGGCTAGAAGTGGTTGAGGATGATGATGATGATGATGATGAGGCATATGTGAGGCTGAATGTCTGAGAGGAGGATCAGGTCACTTATCTACAGAGGATGGAGATAGAGAATCTTGACAGATGGATTGAGATTATTAGTGAGGGAGAGCCTTCAGGCTCTACTCCCTCCACATCTTCTTAGAGGACATAGAAGATGGGGCTCATTGTTAGCTGCTCATGGCAGTGAGTCCTTAAAACAGGTTGAGCAGGTATGGCAGATGGTTCAGGGATTGCTTGGCATCAAGCATCATGACATGTTGCAGATGGATGGAGTTTCCATGGACCTGAGCATGGGTGAGATTCTTGGTGAGTCCAGGATGTGGCAGAATTCGATATAGACTGGTGAAGGCATAAGGATGTTCACTCTCATGGCTTTAGTGTGACAGTTGGATTAGCTAACCAAGTAGTTCAAACATGGGGTCTGGAAGTGCACAGAGAGATGTTGCCATCAGGCAAGCAAGGAGGAAAGTTCACATGATGAGAACGACACATGATGGAGATGGAAGTTCTACATATGTTGCAGAGATGTTTGCAGTATGTGGAGGAGTTGACATCATGGATCGAGGATGAGATAATTGTTGATCTTGGTGGATGGATACCAGGATGGGATGTTGTCGAGGACGACAATGATTTTAGGTGGAGGAGGATGTAAGGACCTGTGGTCCTTGGCATGCCCACTCGATGTGTGACCGAATTTGATGTTGAACGAGCGAAGGTGGAAAAGGCTGTGCGAGCTCTACGACCAAGTGCGCGAGAGAACATATTTATAATGCGCATGAGAAGTGGAGGGCGAACATATTTATATGGTGGATAGTGTCAGCATTAACTTATGAAGTTGACGGTGGAAGGATAGTTGCATTTGGGGTGCTGGCAATGGGCTGACCGAACGGTGAAGCAAACAAAGGGCATCAGTTGGGAGAATAATGTAGGTCGGCTCTGGAGATGTCTCACCATGCATGCACCTTGCTAAGAGTGGTTGAAAGACTATCGTCGGCCTGACAACATGACAATAAGGTTCACATCTTCAGTTATCTATTCTAAGGCTCATTATATGACCAAGGCAGAGGCTCGCATATAAGATAGAGGCTCACATATATTCTTCAACATTTAAATCTAGTTCTGAGCCCTGCATCTTTGGTCTGCAGGCTACGGTGGGCACGGGAAATTTGCAGTTAGGTTTGATGATATCAGGTGTACACATTCTTTATCTTTTTCTTTTTCGAATACATATTTGTTCATATAATTTCAAGTATGAATATTTCACCACAGTTATTAAAGAATACCAAGGGTAGACCTAGCATAGTTACTCTACAAGGCCTTTATGAGTATATAGAGTCTTTAGAGAAACGTAGAGAAGAAAGAGAAGCAAACCTACAAAAAGAGTTAGAAGCCATGCTAGAAAATAAATTTTCATCTCTTGAATACACGTTCCAAAAAAAAATAGAAAATAAAATAGAACTACTGGAGAATAAAATGGAGGCAATATAGACTAGATTGCAGGTTATAGAAAAACAAAACCAAGATAGTAACCAACCATCCTAGCAATGAGATGTTGATATTTTATTGAGTCTTAAAGTGAAAGACATGATTAAAGAACTAGAAGAAAAAGTTAATAGCCGCCTCGCCCTAAATAGTGTGGTAGATAAGTTAGATACCAAACCAATTAAAGATGAAATGAAAAATTAATAGAATTAGACCGCGAACATAACAAAAGGGCCTTGAAACTTATAATCTTCGGTTTAAAAGAGGAAGAAGATGAGGATACTTTAGCCTTAGCCCAAACATACTTACATAATATATTACAAATTGAAACAATGTGTCTCATAGAAGTAACAAGGTTGGGGAAATTAACTGAGAATAAAGGAAGACTAATCTGCATAAAGGTGAGCTCCATTGATCATAAGTATGACATACTTAGTAAAACCTCAAGTATAAAAGGAACGGGAATATTCATAAATGAAGATCTCATTCCAGAAGATCAAGTAGAATTAAGAAAGGAGGCTCAAAAGGTAAAAGAAGCTTGAAAGGAAGGAAAAGGGGCAATAATTAGAAATAGAAAAGCCTTTATTCAAGATAGAAACCAAAAAGATAGTAATCAATAGCAATTAAACATGCTCCGGATCCTTTCTTGGAACTGTCGGGGCTTCCCATGGAAGAAAAGCCCCAAGCTAGGTTGGATTTCAAATGATGTTGATATTATTTTTCTTATCGAAACTTGGGAGCATGAAGAATCTAAGGTCCCTAACATAGATGACTTTACGCTATGGTCTACCTGGAAAAAGCGATCCTCTTGTAGAGGCATTGGGGGAATAGCTTGTTACATTAAGAAGAACA